>JBBDGP010003006.1:7500-190000 GCA_037952835.1 Lithobates septentrionalis
AAATGCCAGGATATCGCATGGCGCAAAACCTTTTTTCCTGCGGGAAACAAAGGCACAGCAGCCCATTCAAATGAATGGGCGGTCGTGCCCCCAAAAAACGCGGGCTGCAAACCCGCATAGATGTGAACCAGGCCTAAGGCATTTACATACATGTGCGTGTTTACATAAGTTTGGCATATGTGTACAGCCATTCATTTCTATAGGGCGATATGTCACTTGGGCACAGAAATACACCCACAATTTATGTTAGGTGGCCCTCGTGCATAAGGAATTATAGTGCAAAGCTTTACACCTACAACCCTGCATCTTATCACTAAGATCACCAATCACACTCAAACCTCAAAGGCAAAATTTAAATCTGATTGGGAAACAACTTAGACCCCATACACACTATTATATTTTCTGCAGATTTTTGTCTTTAGATTTACCAATACCATATAATATGAGGTCAAACCTTAAAGTGGTGTTCCGGCCGAAATGATACTTTTTAAATAAAAATAACCTTATAATACACAAGCTTAATGTATTCTAGTAAAGTTAGTCTGTAAACTAAGGTCTGTTTTGTTAGTTTATAGCAGTAGTTTGTTATTTTATAAACTTACAACAGGCCGTGGCCATCTTAAGTGTGGGCATCTGAAGCCAGACTGTATTTCTTCCTGGATCACATCCTGGCAGATCTTGCACATGCTCAGTGCAGCACAAGCAGTGTAATAGGTTTCAGATCAGGTTTCCATAGCAACGGCAGTGTCAGAGGAAGTTGCTGCCCCTTCCCAGAAGGCATTGCAAACAGGAAATGATGCGATGGGCCACGGCCAGGGAGGGGGAAGTAAAAAATAAATACAGCAGATATACAGTAGGTGCTGAGAAAAAAAATAAAAAAATATCCAATTCATTTACAGTGCACAGTTTAGTGAAGGATGCTGAAGAGTTGTAAAAGTGGGTTGAACTCCACTTTAAGAGTTTCAATTTGTATGCAATCAGCCAGGCCCTTGCACTACATGGTTTTTGGTAAATCTGAAGACAAAAATCTGCAGAAAATCTAATAGTGTGTATGGGGGCTTAAATAGGGACATTTTCTTTTACATGAGGCTTTCTAAATGTGAGAGGCCACAAGGAACTTCCAGTGGGCGGCGTGTTTGAGAATTCCTCCTATACATTAAAAAATATACAGCAAGAGGGGTCCCCAGATCACAGAAGAGAGTGGGGTGGGCTTGTTCGCTACAGCTATGCTTGCATGAAAAGCTGAAGGCCTGAGCTGTAGTTTCAGTTTTGGCTGGAGCCTGGAGTGTACCTTTAAGATTTTCCAGCTTGAAAGCAAGTAATAAAGGCTTTTTAAAAAGAAAATCCAATTTGCTTCATTATAAGTGAGTATCTGGCAACCCACTGCTGACTGATCAATGTGAAGACATTATATTCCATTCAGCTGGCCAGGCATGAGAAAGACTTCAAGTGTAAAGCCAAATCTTTTACATTTAGTTCTGGATAGAGCAGGGGAGGGTTAAACCCCCCCCCCGCCCTGTTAGGGGGGCTCCCAGGGGTACCCAGAGAAGCCTATCTACAGTATTTGGCCTGGGGACCATCCTCACCGAGACAGAAAGTGATGGAACAGTTGTTCGGGAAGTTCTATGAAATATCGCAGTCAGCTTTGTGTTGCAGAGGCGCCCGGCATTAATGTGTGGAAGAGATTAGTCAGGAGATTTCACATCCTCAGAAAAAAAGTTTCTTTATTGTATTAAAACACCTTACAGCAATATACAATAATACAATAAAGAGATCTTCTCTGAGGATGCGAAAATCTCCTGACTAATCAATAAGACGCATCAACGCCGGGCACCTCTGCAACACAAAGCAGACTTTTGAGAAACTTCTCCAACAATTTCTTTTAAGAGGGATAAAGTTTGGGTTTCCCCCCAATATACTGAGTGTGACCACCATACAGTGGTGGAAAATAATTATTTGACCCCCTGCAGATTTTGTAAGTTTGCCCACTTACAAAAAAAATGATGGGTCTATAATTTTTATCATAGGTGTATTTTAAATGATAGAGACAGAAAATCAACCAAAAGTCCAGAAAACACACATGATACAAATTTTATAAATTGAGTTGCAGTTCAGTGAGTAAAATAAGTATTTGATCCCCTACCAACCAACAATAATTTGGCTCCCACAGACTGGTTACAGCTCATGTGGTACACAGATTAGTCCTTCCTGTCAATTTAAGAAGATGCTCCTAACCACAACTTGTTATGTGTATAAAAGCAGGGCCGGTGCTACCACTAGGCAAACTAGGCAGCTGCCTAGGGCGCCCGGCCACTGATGTTCCTACTCTCTTCTCTCTGCAGCAAGCAAATAAGTCTCAGCATCAGCAGGCAGCCACCGCTCCGTTCGCACATAGTGTCAGGGGCGCAGCGGCGGCAGGGGACCGTGTCTGTGTCCTGACTCCTGAATGAATGGAAGCAAGCAAACATTCATTTAATGGGTGCTGGAGAGGCTGCATTTGATGGGCGCTGGTGAGGCTGCATTTGATGGGTGCTGGTGAGGCTGCATTTGATGGGCGCTGGTAGGCTGCATTTGATGGGCACTTCATTAAAAAGGTGGGGTATACATGGGCGGGGAAAAGGGGGTGGAGTCAGGGGTGGAGCCAAGGGGGCGGAGAAATTAGGTTTCGCCCAGTGACTCCCAATCTAATATATCAATACCTCATAGCAGTGAATTGCACATTATGATATATGCTAGGTGACCGTAATCAATCCAAGTGTATTAACACTATAACATACATGTATATATATCTATAGGTGAAATAAAACAGTGAGATGAGGGAAATAAAAAATTGACGATAATAAAAGTCCATGTAAAGTAAAGTATTTCACAAAGTGTTCAGTGAATAATCTTCTAATGTACTTTCAATTTTCTTCCACCACACCGATTGTGACTGTGAATCACTCCTTTGAAACCGCACTCACCACAAAGATTTGCCTTGCACTCTCATGCTCGGCATATAAGCTGTTTTACAACCCACCAGGGTTAATCAGGGTAAGTTACACTCCACGATTTCCAGCAGTGCTCAGCATAAGGATACGTTTCCACATATAGACATGAAATGAAAAAAGTGCCTCCAATAGCGTGATACCGTAAAAAGCATTTATTAAAATAAACACACGACATCTTCAACCATTGCACTCACATTAGAGCTGCACGATTCTGGCCAAAATGAGAATCACAATTTTTTTGCTTAGAATAAAAAGATCACGATTTTCTCACGATTCTTGCGACGTAAAATCCTTCACATTATACAAAAAAAAAAGGGCTAACTTTACTGGTTAGATTTTTAAAAAAAATTAATTTAAGTAATTTTTTCCAAAAAAATTGCATTTGAAAGTCCGCTGCGCAAATACAGTGTGACATAAAATATTGCAACAACCACCATTTTATTCTCTAGGGTGTCTACTAAAAAAATATATATGTTTGGGGGGTTTCTAAGTAATTTTTTAGCAAAAAAAAAATGATTTTAACTTGAAACCAACAAATGTCAGAAAAAGGTTTAGTGTTTAAGTGGTTAAACTTTTTTCACTTACACAGGAAGTCTATTCCATTGACAAATTGTTACAATGTTTATACTTAAGTTCAACTGATAAAGAATGTTTTGTTTCTTGGCAGACTGCCCAGTTTTTCTTTCTTTTGAGGGCTGTGGCTTCAGAAGAGCAGAGAGAATTCTTTGCATAGAAAGAATTGTGAAACACTTTAGTCAAGATCGCGATAACGATTCTTGACGATTAATCACGATAACGATTCTTGACGATTAATTGTGCAGCTCTAATGCCGCGTACACACGGTCGGACTTTTCGTCTACAAAAGTCAGACAGCCTGTCCGACAGACTTCCGGCAGACTTTCGGCGGACTTGCGGCGGACTTGCGGCATACTTTCTAACGAACGGACTTGCCTACACACGACCACACAAAAGTCCGACGGATTCGTACGTGATGACGTACACTGGACTAAAATAAGGAAGTTCATAGCCAGTAGCCAATAGGTGCCCTAGCGTGGCGTTTTGTCCGTCGGACTAGCACACAGACGAGCGGATTTCGGGGTCCGTCGTAGTTACGACGTAAAGATTTGAAGCATGTTTCAAATCTAAAGTACGTCGGATTTGAGGCTAAAAAAGTACGTTGAAAGTCCGGAGAAGCCCACACACGATCGGATTACCAGCCAGCTTTAGTCCGTCAGCGTCCGTTGGACTTTTGTAGACGAAAAGTCCGACCGTGTGTACGCGGCATAACTCACATCACTCCAATAATCAAAAAGCATTTCAGGGAAACTCCTGTAACCGAACTGTAGCGGTATACTGTGGTCACGGCGGACCCGGGATGCAGCTATTGTTGTAATATGTTCACCGAATTATGTGGGACATTATATTATTATATGATATGTACAGTAGTATCGTGGGTAATTAATTTAGTAGTTATTATAATGATGACGTAAGTACTCTTCCGCAGCAACCCAATTCTTCTAGAGAGATGCACTTTATTGACTTCCAACACAGAACAAGGTCCAAAGTCCACAGATGACAAAAAAAAAATCAGACAGAGGAAACAGCTATTAGACCTCACCCTCCACTCGTTCGCTCGTCAGTATCACAGGACCGTCACAGCCGAACACCTGCAGAACGTCACACGTTACAATTGGTTGCCGTATAGCCACGCCCCGACATGTTTCGTCATTCCGACTTATTCATGGGATTGTGCGATATGTTGCAAATTAGCCCTAAAAGTTAAAACGACACTACATTGGGCTCTCTTGTCTTTGCCCCCTTCCTTATTATTTTCTACTAACTCTCTAATTTTTTTTTTCCAAGAGCGAAAAAACAACTACGAAAATTCTGAGTTGTCACCAGAAGAGTTTGGAGGTTTCTTTTCACTTCCTCTTGAATCTATACGCCAAGTAGAGGGAAATCTATTGAATGAGACACAGACAGGGGTTTAGGGCTTATTACACCACAACCCATGCTTTCAGGTGTGTGTTCCCACATCTGGGTTGAAATGCATTTACGACAAATTTACAATGCGTTTTTATTTTTGCATCATTTGTTTTTCATGCGTTTTGCGATGGCATTCACGTGCAATGATGAGCAATCTAAAATGGGCAATCTAAAATACACTCATTTTTCTTGCATATGCGTTCATACTGCGTTGAAAAACACAATCAACTGCATATGGAGTAAACAAACCCTCCCTTAGCACATCACTCACTATTAAAAAGGGAGAAAAAAAAAAAAAAAAGATTTGGCTTTAGATATACAGTAATTTCAGTAAGTGCAGAGAGTAAAAATACTGCAACAACCAGAGATGGCAGAATGGGCCCCTAGGCAAGATAGCAGCTTTGGGTCCCCATCCCTTTCACTGACAATAAAGAGGTTCTTCAGTCTCTAGAAAAAAAATTAAAAGTAACATAAGGTCACTTACCTGTCCAAGAATCCAGCGCCGTCCTCATCCGAGCCGGTTCTTCAGGTCCCCTGCGCCGGCATTTTTGGCGCGGCAAGCTGGCTGTGTCTTATTGCCGGGTATACAGCCGGGTTCCAACTGCACATGTGCGAGTCGCGTTGCACATTGTGAATGATCCCGCAGCCTCTTTGGACCTGTAACTTGTCCCAAGAGATTGCGAGAAGAGAGGGGAAGGGAGGGGGGGGGGGAAACTTCCGGTGGAATCGCCTAGGTGATTCCACCGGAGGTGGGAGTGGGTACCTTCCATAACCAGGTACCTGCCCCCTCCCCCTGCCCCCCCCTCCAAAAAAAAACCCTCCAATTGTGTTGGAGAAGGGGAGGATTCTTAGAAGCGAAACCCCTTGCTATGTGCACAAAGAAAATGCCCCGTCTATATTGGCGCGGTCTTATTAGATACCAAACGCCTGCCAGTATACCCTCCCTTGTTACGTGACAGGCAGCTTTGACCAACTGAGCCATCCACTGGTTTACTAGAGGTGCATGAAAATTGTAGCAGGGGTCCCTGGACTTCAACAGGGCCCTACTATCCTACCTAGGTTGCCTTGCAGATGATCCAGCTCCAGCAATAACCTAAAGTTATGGCCTGTGTGACTTCTGATTGGTCGCTATGTGCTTTACCAGGGTATGTAACAAAGGGGTTGATTTACTAAAGGCAGAAAGACTTCACTTTGCAAAGTGCAGTTGAGCTTAGTAAATGTGCAGAAGCTCCGCAGACTTTCATCATCCAATCATGTGCAAGAAAAAATGCATTTTTATTATTTTTCCTTGTGATTGGGTATTCTTTGCAAAGTGAAGCTTTACCTAGTTTACGAAGCTCTGGAGCAACTGCACTTGCAGAGTGCGACTGAACTTTGCAAAGTGCACAGTCTATTGGCCTTTAGTAAATCAACCCCAATGTTTCTATTTCTTTATGCTACAACGTGAGCAAAGGGTGTGGAAGGTTTTATTCACGGGTTAAAAAGTACGTTTATCCAGCTTTGAAAATGGAGCTGTTGGAGACACCGGCTGCACATGGAATGTATCTGGAATATAAACCTCGGTGCTGATGACGGAGTAAAATAAATTCTTATTTAGATTGCACTCGGATTCCGTCTCACACTGTGATCTGAGAACCTCTGATGGATGGAAATGGGCAGCCCAGCACTCGCCCCTGCGGTCAGCACATCTTCACCATCCAGGAGCCGAGACTTTACAAATACTCCATAACATTCTGCATACTGTTCCCATCAATCCTCCTGATGTGAAGGAACACTTAGTCATCTGGACTTTTTATTTACTGATAAATCTTTTACTGAAGCAGAATCACAGAGGCCGGGGATACAACAGGAGGCCAATTCACTGATAGAATGAAGGATCTGCCGTCACTCCTGGTTCCATAAGGCAGGACGGGGCCTGGATTTCTGGTGACAACGTTCTGAGGATGAAAGGAGGATATGGAATCATAGGCCAAAAAAACAACAAACCTCTTTAACCCCTTCCCACCCACCCACCCGGACGTCCTCCTAAACAGTTCTGAATGCCCAGGGGGCGGGAAGGTTTAGCTATTACGTGACCACGTGATTATTAGCCAGTCCCACCGGCTACCCTCTTTAGTCTGGACCAAGAGCCATCTTTAACAGTTCATTCTTCTTGCTGGGAGCGCACTCTCTGCACATATACATTGGCTGCCCAGTGGCACATATGTGCAACATGTGGGTGGTAAAACCCACCCTTTTGTCATCGCACATACCCTGTTTCCCCGAAAATAAGACCTAGCGTGATTGTCGGTGATGGCTGCAATATAAGCCCTACCCCCCAAATAAGCCCTACCCTGTTTCCCTGAAAAACAGCCCTACCCTGAAAATAAGACCTACAAGGACTTTAACTAGGGCTTATTTGGGGGGTAGGGCTTATATTGCAGCCATCACGCTAGGTCTTATTTTCGGGGAAACAGGGTATGTGTTGGGTGGTCATAAAGGGGTTAAAATGGAAATAAAAATGGCTGCCAAGTTCCGATGGATAAAACAGCTAGTGCTCGCTTACCACACACCCACCAATCTGTGGTGGATCTCTTTTAAGAGGCATTTGACAGGTGGCTCGGGAGGGGGGGGGTCTGATACATCACCTCCTGGATACCTATTTTAATCCTTGAAAGACCGCAGCACTGCGTCGCAACCACGCACATTACACATGGTTACTGCATGGCCACACTCACTTGAATCGGTTGCATTTGACCCGCCAAATGTGACCTGTGGTCTAAATTTTGCAGCACCAGGCTCACGGCAGTGTCTACTATAATGGCCAACATGCAGCTGGGTTGTCAGAGGGGAGTAAAACCTTGTCTATTTTTAAATCCCCCCGGCCACCCATGTAAAAGAGACCTAATAGGCGGCTAAATGAGCCCAAATTGTTTTTTTTTAAATGCCGTGGGGTCTCCCCCAAAATCCATACCAGACCCTTATCTGAGCATGCCGCCCGGTAGGCCAGGAAAGGGAGGGGACAAGCGGGTGCCCCCCTCCCAAACCAAATCAGGCCGCATGCCCTCAACATGGGTGGGGATGCTTTGAGGCGGCTCTCCAAAATCACCTTGCCCCCATGTTGATGAGGACAAGGGCCTCTTCCCGACAACCCTGGCCGTTAATTGGATGGCCACGCCCCATGCCTATAATATATAAGAGGTGCCAGGCAGTGGGAGCATCACAATGGAGAAGGACAGCTTTTAAATTGTGGCGTGGGGGGGGGAGGTCCCCTCCGAATCCATACTAGACCCGAAGGGCCTGGTATAAACCTAGGCCACGTAGGCCATTTTTTTTCCGCAATTTTTTTGTGCCGGGAATTTTATTTTTTTACATTCTGCTTTCAGCAGGGAAGCCCGCTGACAGCTGATGACTCATCAGTTGTTAAGGATGCGGCGGCCGGCTTCCTGTCCCACTCCTTAGCAACCAGCTATATACAGTGTGTTTACAGTGCATTTAAAGAGATAAAAATTGTAAAAACGCAAAATGCATGAAAAAAACTGCATGCAAAAACGCATAAAAAACCGCGGGTTTAAAAACGCAAAACGCACTGCAAAAGGTGTCTGAAAAGCGCATCAAGCGCAGCCGCATAGATGTGAACCTAGACTTAGTGGGTCATGAGGACAGGAGTTTTTTTAACCACTGGTCTGGTCAAAGAATGAGGTCAGGGCTCAGCATATTAAACCGCTCAGGCCATCATTCAACCTGGAAAACTGAGGATATCTAGTTTGGCGAAAAAAGCACAACTAATAGTAGACTCCTTGAGCTGCTTCTTCATCTTCAGGTCTGAGCTCTGCTGTTCAGGGGATTGGGAGAGGCTGGCACCAGGTCAAATTTAGGTACTTACACGGCTTGCATTAAAAAAATTAAATATATATATATATATATATATATATATATATATATATATATTTCACAATGAATGAATGAATACTGAGTTGCATTAATTTGTGTATATTACATCTGCTTGGAGTTGAGCTTTAAGAAAAAGAGAGCATTTGCACTGTTGGCTCAAGGAAAGGAAACCAAAAAGGATGATGAATACAGAAGCTCCCAGGATTACGCAAACCATAACACATCACCTTCCTTACAATGCAAACATTTAGCAGAGCTGGAACATCTTGCGGGATTCTTATGAGCAGCATCACCAGCAATAAACTAAATCACTTGGGAGCCGGCGTGATGCTGGAGAATATTTTTATTTGTGTCATTAATATTATGACAGGGAGAAGCTCAGCTGCAGAATGGGAACATTTACATTCATTGTTTGTATTATCAACATGTGCAGGATGGGAATTTACATAAGTAAATATGCATTATTTCACCAAATGGTTGAATAAATTCAAAGCAAATGGAATAATCACTATTTGCTGGGAAACACGCGCACACACTTGTAATTAATCAAGATTAATCTTCCATCTTCAGTGCTGTCAATTCTAAAACTTTCTGGTGAAGAGAGATAGGAGACATTAAACGGCACCTGTTTTATACAAGAAGAGGACGTCTTCTTCACTGAATGAGTATTCATGAAACCAGTGACATCACAATGCAGCCTATCCGTTCACTAGAGACCGATGATGTAATTGACAATACAGCCTATCCATTTACTAGAGACTGGTGACATCACTGAAAAGGCAGCCTATCCATTCACTAGAGATGATGACGTCACTGAGAATGCAGCCCAGTGGCGGCCTGTGCACTGTGGGTGCACAGGCGCCACCCCCCATCCATGCGCCTGGCCCCTTTCAGGACGCCGGACGCATGGATTCCTATGGCGGGGGCAGGAGGGGCTGGTACTTTTTGAAGCACCTGATTAGAGCCAGAGACTCTAATAGGCTTCAAATTAGGGTGGGCTCGGGCACAGAGCGTGCGCCCTGATCCCACCCAATTGTGTGACTAAAGCAAATTAATTTTCGCTATTTTCACACTAACCTTCCTCCCCGCCAATCGGGAGGCAGGACGTCAGACCTGTTTCCTGATTGGCCAAAGCACCAGGCCACCCTATTTGATGCCTGGCACTTAGGAAGAGGAGCGGAGGTCGCTGCCGCTCTGGTGTACTGAGAGGAGCTGCTGCCTGGCGGTAAGGGTCAGGATGTCCGTATGTCAGAGCTGTGCGCTCGGGGGAGTTGGGGGTTCTGCCAGAGCTGCAAGCTCCGCAAGTGGGGAGAGGGGGGGTGGGTTGGTGAGCATAGTGGCTGCATATGATTGGCACAAGTGGCTGCATTTGATGGGCACAAGTGGCTGCATTTGATGGGCAAAAGTGGCTGCGTATGATGAGCACAAGTGACTGCATATGATGGGCACAAGTGGCTGAATATACTAGGCACAAGTGGCTGCATATACTGGACACAAGTGGCTGCATATGATGGGCACAAGTGGCTGCATATGATGGGCACAAGTAGCTGCATATGATGGGCACAAGTGACTGCATTTAATGCGCACAATGGCTGCGTTTGATGGGCACAGGGGCTGCATATGATGGGCACAATGCCTGCATTTTATGGGGGGGGGGGGGGGGGGGGTTCAGTATTTTTCAGTTTGTTTGCCCCCCACAAAAAAAATTTTTTTGAGCTATCTATTCACTAGAGACTGATGACGTAATTAACAATACAGCCTATTAATTTATTATAGACCGATGACATGACTAGGAATGCAGCCTATCCATTCACTAGAGACCATTGACATAACTGGGAATACAGTCTTCCCCACTGTAGACCGGTGACATCACTGAGAATGCAGCCTATCCATTTATTACAGACCGGTGACATCACTAAGAATGCAGCCTATCCATTCACTAGACAATGGTGACATTGTTGGGAATTTAGCCTATCCTTCCTTCTCTGAGTACAATCGATAACTCAGAATCCTACACAATGAAAAGACCTTTATAAACAATACTCATCTCATTGTCTTGATTTACTATATCAGTTTATCAGAAAGCTGAAGTTGACTTTGAAGAAATTCAGTCCCAGGACGGGGGTGGGAAGGCCAAGCATGAAATAGAAATATCCCCCCCCCCCCCCCCGGCTCGCGCTCCCTCCCGGCGTCTCCTCTAGCTGTTCGGTGGCACATCTGTTTCTTTCTCTCTCGCCGCACACAGAAGAGAGGCAAAAGGAAGCGCCGCTGACAAGAATTCATTACCTGAGAATCTTTCACCTTGTGTAACATGCTAACATCATCGTTTTCTCTGTGCATATTTGCGGGGACAACATAAATTATCACCTTTCCCCCGTTCCCTGTGATCACATTACCTCACATGGAAAATGAGGTAATGAGTATTTTTAGCAGAGCTCAGGCGCGGTGTTTACACAAGGGGATAACACTCTCGTTGTCACTCGGTGGCGACCTGCAAGGTGAACGCATACGTTGCGTGTTTGGTCTGTAGAGAAGACGAACAGGCCGCCAGCAAAAAAAAAGAAAAAAAACGACATTTCATCAGCGTAGACGAGACCATATTTCTAAGAAGAAGGTGTGGAGATCCAGAAGACAATTAGATTCCAGCTGGTCCTCCAGTGGAGGTTACAACTAAAAAACTAACCTCCATACACAGTATGTGGATCATCTGAAATCTAATAAATGCTTTTTTATCCAAAAAGGTAGGAAAGATACCGAGGAATTTAGGAAAATCTTCGTGAAAATCGGTCATAAAGAAAGATTTTTATAAAATTACGCTGAACCGTTATTACACCCTTTGACAGATTACATTGTATATTATCATTTTTTTAAAGTTTTTTCAACATTTTCAAATGAAAAAAAAGTTTGACTTGCATATAATAAGGAAAGAGACTAACTTTTTTGAAGCCAGAACATCTGCGGACTTTTGGGTCACCACCCCGCCTCCTGCCATCTCTAGAGATCACTGTCCTGAGCTCTCTATTCCTCCTGTAAGCTCCTTTTAAGTTCCTCCCTTTCCACTCATCAGCCCCACTAGGTGGTAGATATGTGCATTCGTTTTTGTCCGAATGCATTTTCGTCCGAATTTCAGGTATTTTCGTTATCGTTTTAACAAACGATAACGAACGCGCAGAATCCGAAAACCGAAAGATCCGACATAAACAAATGCTGTATTTTCATTTTCGTTGTGACAACAGTTCAATATAGATAGGAGATTCGACATGACGCTGACAATAGCGATTTGTGTCCATCGAACCTGTGGTCGAACGTGCCTAACCTTAGCTCTATTAGTCCAAGATTATTCTACATAGAGAGAAAAGATTCGACATAGAGAGAAAAGATTTGACTTTATAGAGACAATAGCAAAAAAGGTCGAATGTGCCTAACCTAACTCTATTAGTCCAAGATTATTTGACATAGAGAGAAAAAATTCGACATGAAGATTCGACGAAGCAGTCGCAGCGAGTGGACATTTATGGTCAGATGCTCCGCCCACAGGCTATAGAAGAATTCTAATGTTGGTTGACTAGTAATAATAATTAATAAATATAATTATTACTAGTATCACACAACATTAGAATTCTACTATAGCTTGTAGGCGGAACATTCGACCGGAAATGTACGATTGCGGCGCCGTACAGTTTAGCTGCTCCGACGAATCTTCTTAGAACATTCGACAGACACCATAAGCCTTCAATGACAGATTCGACCTTAATTATTTCGGATTTTCGGACAAATGCATTTTTTTAACGAAACAAAATAAAAACCAATTTCGGGAGTAACTAAATAAATGTATTTTTCGGATGAAAACGAAAATTCCGAAACGAAATATTTCAGTGTGCACTTGTCTACTAGGTGGCCAGTCCTAGTACAAGACTGAAAAACTGGTGGCTTTCATTAAGAAATCCCTGGTAATGCTGCCCTAAGGCAGGCCATAGATGATGCGATTTTGTTTCTTGTAACCACGGGTTGCAAGAAAAGAAAATCGCTTAATTCCCCCATCAACACAGTCAGCATTGATGGGGAAATGCTTCCCCCCACCCACCCACCTACTGGGAGAACTTGTGTTCTCCCAGTAGGTGAGTGGGGGGGGAGCCATCTCTGACAGGAGAACACAGTGATTATTGCTAGCGGCTATAGCTGCTGGCAATAATCGCTTCCTAAAAATCCGACATGCCTGTTGTACCCAAGTACAACAAGAATCGACTTGGGTACAATCAGCCTGCCCATACATGGTTCGAATCTCTACCGGTTCTTACTGAACTGGCCAAGATTTGAACCGCCTACGGCCAGCTTAAGAGTCCCTGTTCAGGTACTCCCTGTTATAGAGTAACAATGCTCTGTTCCTGTCTACCCATTCTGATACTGCGTTGTCACCCTGGTACAAGGGCTTCCGATGAAAACTTCACAGCTTTTCGAGGCTTCTATTGCGCATAGATCACAGCATCACAGGTCCAGTATGGTGGCGTCTTCATGCCACTTGCATGGAAAAGTGGATCAGAGAAGATGGGAATGGTGATTGTATAGGTGTAGAGCAGGGGTCTTCAAACTACGGCCCTCCAGTTGTTCAGGAACTACAATTCCCATCATGCTTAGTCATGTCTGTGAATGTCAGAGTATTACAATGCCTCATGGGATGTGTAGTTCCGCAACAGCTGGAGGGCCATAGTTTGAGGATCCCTGGTGTAGAGTATCTGAAAATACGGACTGACAGTTGGTGCACACCGCAGGCTTCCACAATAACCTTGATTTGTGGCAGGAATGAGTCAGGAATGGAAGCACCGCACCTCAATATTCAAGTTCAAGCAGCTAATTCGGCAGCTCTTCGTGATACTCGACTTTTTCATGATCTGGCCTTGGAAGGCAAAGCACCCTTTTGGAAATGTAGGAATGCACAAATACACCTGCCAACAGGGGAATGATGAGAAAACCAATAGTAGTGTCCACTGACGGTGTATTTCCATGGAAACTGTTCAGAAATCGGTGTGTACAAAAGTCTGGGCTTCTCAGAAATTGCGTACCAATGAACAGTCATATTCGGGGTGAAATTGTATTACTTCTCCTATTTGGATGAAGCCCCCTGCAGCTTACCCAAAATCGATATTATACTTTTGGTGGATACTAGAGAATTAAAACACCTAATTTGGTCTCCTTGGTCTGCACACCTGCAGCAGGAATCAGGATCGGGTCTCAATTTTCTTATTGGATCTTTTATTTTTCATTATATATCAATGTGAAGTGGGAACACCCCTAAGGTAAAACGGAAGCACCCAAAATTTCAAGGTGGGTGACAACTAAGCTGGAATCTATAGTAGTGAAATCTCACCACTGTACCCCACAAGAGAAATAAGAGCCCATATGAAAAGCCCAAACCCCACCCCCACACATACAAACACACACCTATAACTGACATCAGTTTATTTGTGAACTGACCCTTAAAGCAGCCGTTTTCAACCTTTTTACCAAAGAGGAACTCTTGAAATAATTTTCAGATCCCAGGGAACCCCTGCTAAAATCAATTCAGTGGGAAGAATGCTCCTTACATTGATAGGCGGCATGTTTCCATTGACAAAAACTAAACAAAAAACAGCTTAAATTTTTGTCAGTTGATGAAACCTATGACGAAAATCAATTCTCATTTTCTTCAATGAACGAAAACGGAGCGCAAGTGTGAGGGAGGGACGTATACCCACATGAACTTCTGGCTTCCTTGGAGCTCCTCCTGTAAAGCCGGTGAGCAAGCAAGGTAGCGACCATAGCATGCTTAGTCGTGTGGCATGCTTAGTATTGTGCAGCATAACAGGCCTCCTTAGACTACCGTCCAGAGCACTATGTGCATTACAGGCCTCCTCAGACCACTGTCCAGAGCACTGTGCAGCATTTACAGGCCCCCCCCCCGACTGTCCAGAGCACTGTGTGCATTACAAGCCTCCTTAGATCATCCAGAGCACTGTGTGCAATGCATTACAGGCCTCCTCAGACCGTCCAGAGCACTGTGCAGCATTTACAGGCCTCCTCAGACCACCGTCCAGAGCACTGTGTGCATTACAAGCCTCCTCAAACCATTCAGAGCACTGTGTGCAATGCATTACAGGCCTCCGCTCCACAGATTGTCCAGAGCACTGTGCATTACAGGTCTCCTTAGACCACTGTCCAGAGCACTGTGAATTACAGATCTCCTCAGACCACTGTCCAGAGCACTGTGCATTACAGGTCTCCTCAGACCACTGCCCAGAGCACTGCGAATTACAGATATCCTCAGACCACTGTCCAGAGCACTGTGTGCATTACAAGCCACCTCAGACCATTCAGAGCACTCTGTGCAATGCATTACAGGCCTCCGCTCCTCAGATTGTCCAGAGTACTGTGCAGTATTTACAGGCCTCCTCAGACCGCCACCCAGAGCACTGTGCATTACAGGTCTCCTCAGACCACTGTACAGAGCACTGTGAATTACAGATCGCCTCAGACCACTGTCCAGAGCACTGTGCATTACAGGTCTCCTCAAACCACTGCCCAGAGCACTGCAAATTACAGATCTCCTCAGACCATTGTACAGAGCACTGTGTGCATTACAAGCCTCCTCAGACCATCCAGAGAACTCCTCACTGTGCATTACAGGCCTCCTCAGAATTATTTTTTTTACTCCAGGATTATCTTATGAGTTTGTAAATTCTTGAGAAATGCCTAAATAATGCATTACAATGTGACTAAACCCATTACATTTTAGTTGACTAAAATGTACTGCAGATTTTCGTCTACTAAAATACAACTAAAATTAAAACAATTCAGATGACTAAAATATGGTTAAAAACTAAAATGTAATTTTAGTCAAAAAACTATGACTAAAATTAAATTGATGCTTGACGTCAAAATTACCATTGCCTCTATAGCATCACTGATCCCTGGTTGAAAATTGCTGTCTTAAAGGGACTATCAAATGAGAACCATGAACTTTTGAGAACTGCAGTCTCCTGGTTGTCAAGTGGAAGCTTCAACTTCAATGGTTTATAAATCACCAACCTGCAAAAGGTATAGAGAAGAAGCTCTGACACTTTTTCTGAAAATCGTTTGCAGCATGCTTGTTCCTGACCTGTAACTCAGAAGTACTTAAAGCATACCTGAACTCAAGAATATAAATGTAATCTATTGCAGCTTACCAGTTCTTACATACACTGACTGCATTCGTTTTCTGTTTTCCTTTATTTTCCTCTGGTCAACCTAGGGTGGTGGTTGGTGTCCTGTAGTCTACAGAATTGAACCGGCCAGGGCTGATAACACAGGGAAAGTGAACAGGACAGCACTGGATTGCTGGCAGGATCAAAAGGTATTTTTGAACTTATTGAACAGATATAACAAAACTTTTTAATGGTACATTTAACGGACCAAAAGGGAGCAAATAAAGTTCATGGTTAGGGTTTACATTTTGGATCAGACACAGGCGACCAACATGGTCTTCCAGGGGCCAGCAATGGCAGCCCCTTTATGACAGTGTTACTTTAAAAAGCTCCCTCAGATTTTATTGCCTCCTAAATGGGAAATGATTGTGTCTACTGTGACAGCAGCAGCCAGCAAATCTCCAAATCCTACCGAGGTCTCTGCTGCCTCTGTAATGACTCCCAGGCAGTACAGCTTTAGAAGATCTAGAAGCCCTTGCAACACTTTAACAATACTAATACCACTAATTGTTCTCGAGTCTCCATACAGATCAATGTCACAGGCTGTGCTGTTCCTCTAAAGCAGAACAGAGGAAACATTTTAACATCATTGTATGACACTCTGATACCTCTTCAGACGGAGGACTCCCAAGTATCATCTCCCTGCAGTTGGTGAGCTTGTACCAGAGACGTGTCACATCACGTTTGCCTCTACATGCAGGAGAATAGCTTGAAGAGCGCCAGTAAAATTTACATTGCCGAGATCTTCCTCTTTGTAATCAAATCAGAGTTTAGTATTCTGGTGAATCCTTGACATTCTCAGCATCCAAATCCTCCAGTCAGTCTGCAACATGGCAGGCTAACATAAATTATATTAACATGAGCAGCAATGAATATCTCTACCCACTGGGCATGGGGGGGAATTGTTCTCTTGCTATGCCACAGCAATTACTGGCCACTTGTAAACCCATTAGCTGATGTATTCGGAGCTGCTTTAACTCAAAACTCCAAGCTGAGGGGGAAAAAAAGGAATTCCTCCAGGTCAGCTTTGTACATTGTAATGATTTTTAGTAAGATACCACCTGTATCTGCTCTGTGGATGGTCAGATAGGCCATGCTATTGCCCAGTCATGTGTTCAATCTTTAGGGACTGATGTTTAAATGGGAGAAGCTGGATCTAGGAGTCTTCTCAGATCCCAAAGCTTGTCCATCAAACCTATATGAACTTATTGGACTTTTGTTTCCAAATCCATGGGTATACATATGATGCCCTTCACAAGCTATAACAGCCTCCACTCTTCTGGGAAGGTTTTCTCATTCCAAATCCATGGGCAATAATATTAGCTCCCCCCCAGCTTATAACAGCCTCCACTCTTCTGGGGGAGTTTAAAGAAGATTTTATCTGTGGTAATTTGTGCCCATTTAGCCAAAAGAACATTTGTGAGGTCAGGTACTGATGTTGGACAAGAAGATCTAGCTTGCAATTCCAATTCATCCCATGTGTTTAGTAGGGTTGAAGTCAGGTACTGAAGTTGGATGAGAAGACCTGGCTTATAAATAGCGTTCCGTTTAATCTCAAAGGTGTTCAGTAGGGTTGAAGTCAGGTACTGATGTTGGAGAAGACCTGACTTTCAATAGGTGTTTCAATTTATCCCAAAGGTGTTCAGTAAGGTTGAGGTCAGGTACTAAAGTTGGATGAGAAGACCTGGCTTATAAATAGCGTTCCATTTTAATCTCAAGGGTGTTCAGTAGGGTTGAAGTTAGATACTGATGTTGGAGGAGAAGACTTGACTTTCAACGGGTGTTTCAATTTATCCCAAAGGTGTTCAGTAGGGTTGGGGTCAGGTACTGATGTTGGAGGAGAAGACCTAGCTTATAAATAGTGTTCTAATTAATCCCAAAGGTGTTCAGTAGGGTTGGGGTCAGGTACTGAAGTTGGAGGAGAAGACCTAGCTTATAAATAGTGTTCTAATTAATCCCAAAGGTGTTCAGTAGGGTTGGGGTCAGGTACTGAAGTTGGAGGAGAAGACCTAGCTTATAAATAGTGTTCTAATTAATCCCAAAGGTGTTCAGTAGGGTTGGGGTCAGGTACTGAAGTTGGATGAGAAGACCTGGCTTATAAATAGCGTTCCATTTTAATCTCAAAGGTGTTCAGTAAGGTTGAAGTCAGGTACTGATGTTGGAGGAGAAGACCTGGCTTTCAATAGGTGTTTCAATTTATCCCAAAGGTGTTCAGTAGGGTTGAGGTCAGCTACTGATGTTGGATGAGAAGACCTTGCTCACAATGGGTGTTACAATTCAATTTGCAAGACACTCAAGTTCCTCCACACCAAATTGGCGACACCATGTCTTTTATGGAGCTGCCTTTGTACACAGGGCACAGTCTAGCAGGAACAGAAAAGGGTCTTCCTTAAACTGTTACTTTAGGGTTGAAAGCACAGTTGCCTTTGTATGCTGTAGTATTAACAATACCCTTCGCTGAGGACACCTGAATAAATCATTTGGAGGGGGGTCTATACACTATTGGACATACAATGGGGGTGATGGTTAGGTGTCCAAACACTGGCCATGTAGTTTAGCCTGGAGTAAAGTCTTTTGTTAAAAGGAGTACAATGGCTCTCTAGCAAGGGTCAATCTGTTTTGGTGCCTCAGAAGCAAAAAAGATAAATAAGAGCTCCACACCAAAAGAGTTTAAAAAGTTACCGTTCGGTCAGATATATCCAAAATAGCAAGTCAAGCCATTTCAGGGACCAGGTTGTGCCCATTTCATCGGGGCTTCAAATACTGCTAAAGTGGAAGGAAAAGATTTTGATTTAAAGTAAAACTAACGGCAAAACTTTTTTTTAGTTTTGGATATTTTTGTTAGTTTTGGAGTTTTTATTACTGTCTGTGCCCTTGTTAAGGAAATTCACTCTCTCCATTTGTCCTGTTTACAATTATCATTGAAAGTGAAAGTAAAAGAAAACTCAAAATTTTGGGTTGTCCCCAGAAAATAGAGAGGAACTCTTCCAATGGGGACACTAGTTCTGGTGACCTGGGGGGGGGGCCCGTGAAATTCCACTTAATTTGCAGGTATTTCCTCTCACTTCCTGTTTAGCTATTGGACAGGAAGTGAAGGGAAATCTCTACAATGGGACACAGATGGCGGAAAAAAATTTCACAGGGGTTATAATCCTCCCTTGATCTTTCGAAAATGAAAAAAAAAAGTTTTGCCTATAGTTCTACTTTAATTACTTACAGTGATTTACAGATAATGTTTTTTTGTTTTTTTTATGAAGACTGTATGAGTCCTTTGCTTACACAGCATTTTACAGTGATATTAAAGGCAATTAAAAAAAAAAAAAAAACATATCATACTTACCTGCTCTGTGCAGTGGTTTTGCACAGAGCAGCCCCGATCCTCCTCCTCTTCTCGGATCCCCCGCCAATGCTCCTGGTCCCTCCCTCCTGCCTAGTGCCCCCCAGAGCAAGCAGCTGCTCTGTGTGTCAATTCATACACAGGGCTGTGGCTTGGCCCCGTTCCCTCTCTCATCATTGGCTCACTGGCTGTGACTGACATGGCTAGCGCTGCTGCCTCAGCCAATGAGGAGGGAGAGTCCCTGGGGAGCCGAGGCGCTCATGCAAATTACTGGATCGCCACGGGGCTCAGGTAAATATTAGAGGGTGCTGTGGGGGGGGGCTGCTGCACACGGAGGTTTTTTTTATGCATAGAATGAACCTTGAGCCTTTACATTTACTGATGAAGAGAGTGCACCTTGGCCCTAAAATTCATTGGCTTGCCATTTTAGATTCCTAAAAAAAAAAACAGAGCCACTTAGAGGAAAGTTTTTTTCCCTTTGATTCCCTCCAAGTCTTGTTTGTGGTTGCAAAAAACAAGCCAAATTGTCCATAAAAAAAAAACAAAAACATAGTAGTTTTTACAAGCCCATCTTTAGATTTGTCAAAATGCAACAACAATAAATGGCCATTGCACTTTAAAGTCCTCACAGTGCACAAAATGCCATTGTTGTGGGAACGTTAGTTAATGTTGCAGCCCGAGAACTAGGAACACACACCTGTAATCCTCCATAGTGATACACAGCAGCCAGCTCCGATCAAAACTGTGACAGTAAAAAAAAAAGAAGCAGGAGGCGCATAGGCCCAGCGCAGCAGCCAGAAGTAAGTTAAAGTGACAGCGTTCAGTCCAGTGAGCAGTGCAGTGTGACAGTTCACAGACATGCATTTCAACTGTGTATTTAGTCATTCCCCTGCACTTTGACTTTATTAATATTTTGTATGGTTTGCATAAATTTATGCCAGAACTAGTCTCGTGTAATGTTCTTTTTAAGCTGAACTGTGAGCTGGAGAGAAATCACCCTTGTAGTTAACACCCACCCACTCCACCAGGGCAGGGGTCTCCAAACTTTTTAGCACAAGGGCCACATTGTATATTTTAACATTGTATATTTTACAGATATTTGTGGACTGAAAACATCAGTTTTATAAATGAATGGATAAAGTCTGGATGAATGAATACGTTTTTCTTCAAGGTATTTTTTGTAGTCAGCATATATGATTTGGTGCAACAGAGAAATAACTTCAGTAAAAGCAGAGCAAAGAAATTCCAATTAACCACCTGCCGACCGCCGCACACAGATGTACGCCGGCAGAATGGTACAGGCAGGCAAATGGGCGTAACGGTACGTCCCTTTAAAGTTGCCGCCTTTTTGGCGTGCGCCCAACGCACGCCGTGGGAGCGTGCCCGCGGGTACCGGGAACTCGATGTTCTCCGGAGGCCCGCGATTGCGGTGTGGAGAGGTTGGACGGGGAAGTGCCTATGTAAACAAGGCATTTCCCCGTTCTGCCTTGTGTAATGACAGAGATCTACTGCTCCATGTGATCGGGAACAGTGATCGCTGTCATGTCCGAGGTAGCCCCTCCAACTGTTTTCTGTTTTTTCTGTTTTCCTGCTAAGGGGACAGGACAACTTTGACCACATCAAAGGGACGATGGACGGGGCCATGTACCATCAAATCTTGGGTGAGAACCTCCTTCCCTCACTCAGGGCATTGAAAATGGGTCGTGGATGGGTATTCCAGCATGACAATGACCCAAAACACACGGTCAAGGTAACAAGGGAGTGGCTCAAGAAGAAGCACATTAAGGTCCTGGAGTGGCCTAGCCAGTCTCCAGACCTTAATCCCATAGAAAATATTTGGAGGGAGCTGAAGGTTTGAGTTACCAAACGTCAGCCTCGAAACCTTAATGACTTGGAGAGGATCTGCAAAGAGGACAAAATCCCTCCTGAGATGTGCAAACCTGGTGGCCAAATATAAGAAACGTCTGACCTCTGTGATTGTCAACGAGGGTTTTGCCACCAAGTACTAAGTCATGTTTTGCGAAGGGGTCAAATAATTATTTCACTCATTAAAATGCAAATCAATTTATAACTTCTTTGAAATGCGTTTTTTGGGATATTTTTGTTGTTATTCTGTCTCTCACTGTTAAAATAAACCGATCATTAAAATTATAGACTGATCATTTCTTTGGCAAGCGTACAAAATCAGCAGGGGATCAAATTCTTTTTTCCCTCACTGTACATCAGTGTCCCCTTCAGAGCCCCTTCTTTCATCAGTTCCTGATCAGAGTCCCTCCTTTCATCAGTGTCCCAGTCGGAGTCGCCCTTTCCTCTGTAATTAGGCCTTAGCCTGGTGATCTGCCCAGGAAGTTTGTTGTTTTTCAAAAGAACACGCTTGCCTGCAAATGTATCAGTTAAAGGGTTGAGACAAACCATTTACAGGGGTGCTTACAATGTTCAGCTTTTATTTATTCATGTAAAACTTTTTTCTCAAAAGAAAAAAACTGTTGATGTAACTGCTTGTGTAAGCTGGAGTTTAGCTTCAATTTGTTAGTGGATCTAAATCTGCTAGTACATCTAACACTCCCCTCCCCCTAGACATACAATGCTGCTGTCTGCTGTGCTCCCTGTACTCCTTCATCCCATCTCCCATGGGGACAGGGATCCTATCACCCCTGGGGAAGGGGCCCCCATCTCCCCTAGGGACAGGAACCCCTTCTCCAGACCATGCTGTCTGGCAGGGCTGGCGTCAGCCACCGTTGGGTGCCAGGATGGGGGAGGGGGCAGTAAAATCCAAATCCCCAGCCACATGCTTCCTCAGGATGAACTGGCTTTGTATTAGTGAAGCACCTTAAAGTGGGGTATACCTGTACTGTTATTACTATGTTAGGATTATTATTATCTTCATTTATTAGCAGGTGAATGTGGCTCTCCATGCATTCACATACATTGAATCCGGCCCTTAAGTAGAAAAAGGTTGCTGACCCCTGATCTAAACCCTTCCATTGTAGCTCTGGCTGTATGTTTAGGGTCGTTGTCCTGCTGGAAGGTGAACCTCCGCCCCAGTCTCAAGTCTTTTGCAGACTCTTAACAGGTTTTCTTCTAAGATTGCCCTGTATTTGGCTCCATCCATCTTCCCATCAACTCTGACCAACTTCCCTGTCCCTGCTGAAGAAAAGCATCCCCACAACATGAAGCTGCCACCACCATGTTTCACGGTGGGGATGGTGTGTTCAGGGTGATGTGCAGTTAGAGTTGCCACCTCATCCCTTTAAACCCAAACACCTATGAAATTACACAGGTTCTGTGACTAATTAAATGCAGATAAGGCACTAAGTGAGTTTAATTACCACATTAATCAGCCACAGAACCTGTGTAATTAATATGTGTTCGGTTTAAAGGGATGAGGTGGCAACCATATGTGCAGTGTTAGTTTTCCGCCACACATAGCGTTTTACTTTTAGGCCAAAAAGCTCAATTTTGGTCTCATCTGATCAGAGCACCTTCTTCCACATGTTTGCTGTGTCCCCCACATGGCTTCTCACAAACGGCAAACAGGACTTCTTATGGCTTTCTTTCAACAATGTCTTTCTTCTTGCCACTCTTCTATAAAGACCAGATTTGTGGAGTGCACGACTAATAGTTGTCCTGTGGACAGATTCTCCCACCTGAGCTGTGGATCTCTGCAGCTCCTCCAGAGTTACCATGGACCACTTGGCTGCTTCTCTGATGAATGTTCTCCTTGCCCGGCCTGTCAGTTTAGGTGGACGGCCATGTCTTGGTAGGTTTGCAGTTGTGCCATACTCTTTCCATTTTTGGATGATGGATTGAACAGTGATCTGTGAGATGTTCAAAGCTTGGGATATTTTTTTTATAACCTAACCCTGCTTTAAGCGTCTCCACAACTTTATCTGACCTGTCTGGTGTGTTCCTTGGCCTTCATGATGCTGTTTGTTCACTAAGGTTCTCTAACAAACCTCTGAGGGCTTCAAAGAACAGCTGTATTTATACTGAGATTAAATTACACATGGACTCTATTTACTAATTAGGTGACTTATGAAGGCAATTGGTTCCACTAGATTTTAGTTAGGGGAATCAGAGTAAAGGGGGCTGAATACAAATGCACACCACACTTTTCAGATATTTTTTTTTGTAAAAAATGTTGAAAACCATTTATCATTTTCTTTCCACTTCACAATTATGTGCCACTTTGTGTTGGTCTATCATATAAAAGCCCAATAAAATAGATTTACGTTTTTTGGTTGTAACATGACAAAATGTGGAAAATTTAAAAGGGGTATGAATACATTTTCAAGGCACTGTATATTACATTTTTGGTTGAATACTCTGTTTCCAAGAATGAAGAAAATCAGTTATTGTAACGATAAAGAAAATCAGACTCTGTTTTATCACGACCCTCTTATTCGGTTTACCAGCGCCAAAAGGTGGCAGCCCTACAGGGCATCAACTTCAGGTGACCTTTGACCCTAAAGCTAAAATTTTAGACCCAGTAAGTAAAGTTAAAGCGAAGCTCCACCCAAAAGCGGAAGCACCGTTTGTCTGCCTCTTCCCCCCATCTGCTGGCACATTTGGGACCTTTTTGGGGGGGGAGCGGGTACCTGGTTTTAAAAAGGTACCCGCTCCCACTTCTGGCTGAAAGTTCAGCCCCCCCCCCCCCACAGCTGGCCCATTCGCAGAATGCAGCGTAGTTCGCACATGTGCAGTAGGTAACTGACTGTGAAGCCACAAGGCTATAGTGCCGGTTTCCCTTTGCCAAGCTGGTGGCGCCAGCACCTGAGAGCCGATCCAAGAATCAGCCCGGGTGAAGACACCACTGAACGCCCGGACAGGTAACTTCCCTAATAGTAAAAGTCAGCAGCTACGGTATTTGTAGCTGCTGACTTTTTATTGTTTGGAGGGGGGCGGCCGGAACTCTTTTAAATTAGCAGGCAAACCTGTACAGGTATGATACCTTACGGCTAAACATTCAGATGCTTGTAGAAACTCGATCTCTTTAACGCCGGCTACAATAAATCCCGGCCTGTCAGGTCACCCGGTAATTATAAGGAAGCATGAGTGGCATTGGCATTTGCAGGAAAAACATTTACCGCTGGGAACGTGCTTGTTAAAGGACACAGATCTAGAATTGAAATGTCACAGCCTGAACCCGCAGAGTAAACTCATAGACCCCGCTAATATAAAATCGGGGGGGATTGAGTCGTTGCAGATTAGAGCCGAGAAGTGGCACGCCGACCCCGGTCTGTGGCGAATCGGAGAACGAGAGGCTTGATCTTCTATTATGCTGCCAGCGACAAACTTAACAAAGCACGAGGGCCGACGTGGGCTACAAACAGAAGTCAAATCAAATGTACGGCAGGAAACAAGTGACCCCGCAAGGAGCAGAGGTGCTTTTTTGCCGGCGATGACATTGTGTGCGCCGGGAAGTTGGATGAAAGGACGCGGGACTGGGCGGTCTCCGGAGGAAAGTCATAACGGCGTGGATACATGCTGAGAATTCCAGTTCTTTCTGTCTCTGACAATGTGACATTAGCACGGTGCTGCCTTACTCCTGGAAGGGGCTGCTCTGTGTCAGGCTAAATATTTAAAAGTAAATGAATGACACCTTGTAGTCCGCCAGTCACAGGGAGCCTGTAGGGATGGAAATATGAACGTTGTCTTTGGTGATATTTAAAGGTACAGGATCTGGATCTGTCATACTCATCCTGCGTACTCATTACCGTTTAAAGCTGAACTCAAGGCAAACTAAACTAAACACACAAAATAAAGTGATTGTAAATATATGTAGATAGTTTATTGGACAGATTTCTAGGGACAGGGCTCCTCCCCCTGCCGATTGCCCCCACACAGCGCCGGGACAAGGCAATCCAAAGCCCAGGGCGAACATACCAAACTGACCCCCCCCCCCAGATATATGAGCATTATGTGTCATCAAACCCCCTCGCCCAAAAAATTGAGCACTAATCTGCATGCTTACCCCCTAAGCATAAATTCCCCCTGCTCCCAGTACAAATCCCCCCCCCCCCTGCTGAAATGCCCTTCCCAGCACAAATCTTTGCCCTCCATTTCCCCCTCCCAGCTCGAATCCCCCCAGAACACCCCCCCCAAAAAAAAATCACTCCTCCTAGCACACTCCTCTACACTACTAGTTTTACTCTCCTCTGCCCCCCCCCACTCCAAATCCCCCCTCCTAGAACAAATCTTCCCCCTAAATTTCCTCTCCTAGCAAAAAACACCCCCAATGATCCTTACTTGCATAAATCCCCGCAAAAAAAAAAATTGCCCTCCTAGCACAAATCCTCTCTTCCCTCTACCATATCACCTCTTCTAGCACAAACACCCCAAATCCCCCCTCTAAACACAAATACCCCCCAATCACATTTCCTACCACCCCTCTCCCCAAATTTCCCCTCCTGAAATAATTCTTACCCCCTGCTGCCCCCCGAATTCCCCCACCCAACACAAATCTCCCCCCCAATCTCCTTGTGGCGCCCCCCCCCCCCATCTAACATGATACCACAGTGCCCAGGGCAGCTACCCCTTGTCCTGGCTCTGCCCCCACAGCAACCTACTTGTTCTCTCCCTATAAGACACACAGAGCGCGGCTCAGCCCTGTCTCACCCTGCTCCCTCCTCACTGGCTGTGAGTGACAGCAGCAGGAGCCAATGGCGCCTGGTGCTGTGTCTGAGCCAATGAGGAGGGAGATAGCCAAGAGATCCTCTGCACTCGGGCACAGCGCTGGATTAAAATCATGCTCAGGTATTTAAGGGGGGGGGGGGGGCTGGAGCTGCATACTGAAGATTTTTTACCTTAATGCAGAGAATGCTTTTAGGCTAGACCCTGAACCGAGCAATCAAACACCACTAATTGCTCAGTTCTTGGTCTTCAGTATGCAGAGAGCCGGTGACTATCAATCTCTCCGACTCTCTGCTCTGCCCCTCCAGCGCTCACTGAAGTGCACTGCTGTGCAGGGTTCGGGAGTGGCTAACTCAGTCTCTCAGTGACTTGCTGAGAGGCTGAGGCAGCTGTCAGCCCAGGCATCTGGGTGGATCCCAACTTTAAAGTTGAGATCCCTGCAGAGCCTGGACCGGCTGAGTAACATCAGCTGACAGCAGACTTTAACCCGCTGTTGTCTTAAAATGGGTCACAGGAACGCAGAACTAAGGGCACTTCTGTAACCCACAGGGGAAGTAGGGCCAAAGAAGCTTTGGCCCTACTTCTCCTTTAAGAAATGACAACAGTAGAGAAATTACTTTGCAAGAGCCTCCATAATGTGGATAAACAACAATACTAGGGGAGGGGCTTGTTTAAAGTTTAGTGTACTGGCTGTTGCCAAAGTATCATACTGGAAGAAGAATGGTGAGGTATGTGGGACACCTTGCAGATCGTCTTTTAACCACAACACAGAATCTAATGGCCTGTACACACGAGCAGACTTTTCGACTGGACTGGTCCGACGGACCAAATCCGTCGGACAATCCGACCGAGTGTGGGCTTCATCGGACTTCCGACGGACCATTTTGGTCGGAAATCCAATGGACTTTAGATTTGAAACATGTTTCAAATCTTTTCGCCGGTACTCCGCTGGACCCAGTTCCTATCAGGAAGCTCGTTCGTCTGTATGCTGGTCCGACGGACCAAATGCGATGCAAAGGCAGCTACAGCACCTGCCCGCGAGAATGTTTCCAGAGCGATCCTATCGAGCTGGTTTTCGGCAACAGGGTATAATCTCGTGCTCGCTGCAATAGGAAAAACACAATTTCCTATTTCAGCACGTGCGAGAAAGGGGCGACAATGTCGTCTGGTATGGATATTAAGGGGAACCCCCTACGCTGAAAAAACGGCGTGGTAGTCCCCCCAAAATCCATACCAGACCCTTATCCGAGCACGCAGCCCAGACAGTTAGGAAAGGAGGTGGGGACGAGCGATCGCCCCCCCCCCTCCTGAACCGTACCAGGCTGCCCCCCACCCCAAAGCATCTTGTCCTCATGTTGATGAGGACAAGGGCCCCTTCCCGACAACCCTGGCCGTTGGCTGTCGGGGTCTGCGGGCGGGGGGCTTATCTGAATCCGGGAGCTCCCTTTAATAAGAGGGCCCCCAGATCCTGGCCCCCCGCCCTATGTGAATGAGTATGGGGTACATCGTACTCCTACCCATTCACCTGGGGAAAAAAGTGTCAATAAAAACACACACTAGACAGGTTTTTAAAGTAATTTATTAGGCAGCTCCGGGGTCTTCTTCCGACTTTGGGGGTCTTTTCCGACTTCTCCGCTGTCTCCGGCATCTTCTCCCGGTGTCCGGTTCTTTTCCCGCTTTCCGGCCTCTTCTCCGCTTCTTCTGCCGGGCTCCTCCACTATCTTCTGCCACTCTCTTCTGCCACTCTCTTGCTAGCGGTGGTTCGGTCTTCTCCGTCGTCTTCCTCCCTGTTCTCTTCTTCTGATGTTGACACGACGCTCTCTCCCGCTGTAATTCTGTGTTCACGGTGCGCAACAACTTATATAGGCATGGGGCGTGTTCACCGTGTGGTGACCCCGCCCCTTATGACGACACAGTCCCAGCATGCCCCGGGACTGTGACATCATAAGGGGCGGGTCACCAGGTGACATCACCTGGTGACCACGCCCCATGCCTATATAAGTCGTTGCGCACCGTGAACACAGCATTACAGCGGGAGAGAGCATCGTGTCAACATCAGGAGAGGGAAGAAGGCGGCGGAGAAGACCAGGCCACCACTAGCAAGAGAGCGGCAAAAGAGCAGAAGATAGCGGAGGAGCCCCGGCAGAAGAACCGAAGAGTGGGAGAAGTGGCCGGAGATGGCGGAGAAGAGGCCGGAGACAGCAGAGAAGTCGGAAGAGACCCCCGAAGTCGGAAGAAGACCCCCGGAGCTGTCTAATAAATTACTTAAAAAATGTGTTTAGTGTGTTTTTTTTGTTGACACTTTTTTCCCCCAGGTGAATGGGTAGGGGTATGATGTACCCCATACTCATTCACATAGGGTGGGGGGCCGGGATCTGGGGTCCCCCTTATTTAAGGGGGCTCCCGGATTCCGATAAGCCCCCTGCCCGCAGACCCCGACAACCAACAGCCAGGGTTGTCAGGAAGGGGCCCTTATCCTCATCAACATGGGGACAAGGTACTTTGGGGTGGGGGGGCCACAGGGCGGCCCCCTTCCCCAAAGCACCCACCCCCCCATGTTGAGGGCATGCGGCCTGGTACGGTTCAGGAGGGGGGGGGGGCGCTTGCACGTCCCTACCCTCTTTCCTGACCAGCCAGGCTGCGTGCTCGGATAAGGGTCTGGTATGGATTTTGGGGGGACCCCCACGCCGTTTTTTCGGCGTAGGGGGTTCCCCTTAAAATCCATACCAGACCTAAGGGCTCCCGCAACGGGGCTCACAAAGGTGTCAATCTCACGATAAAAGCGTCGAGATTGACTTCCTTTTCTAGTCCCATCGTACGTTCAAAATGAACGGACTTTAGTCCGAGTGTGGGCAAGTCCGTTCATTCGGAAGTCCGCCGTAACTCCGCCGAAAGTCCGTCGGGAAAAACGTCGGGCCTAGTCTGCCGGAAAGTCCGGTCGTGTGTGCGCAAGTCCGTTCGGAAAGTCCGTCGGAAGTCCGCCGAAAAGACCGTCGGACTTTTGATGCTGAGAAGTCCGCTCGTGTGTACGCGGCATAAGGCTGAACCACCGATGCGTTCTAGTGCCTCTGCACCGGGCAGGAGTCTCACTATTTATTATATCAGGTAATTAATTGTTGGCTGGATTTCCAAGCAATCCGTCCGCATCAGAGGAAAATGCAATTGTGAGCCATGTTGATACTGATGTAATTTACGCTCGTAGCAACTAATTAACAGCGTGAACACATCTCCTGAGAGAGCCCGACGCAATGATTACTGCAACGCTTCTGAGATCGCTTTAATCTGAGTCTGATTTGGTTACAGATCGTGCTCAGACCTGCAAATAATCAGATGGGAAAGAATCCATGTATCACTTCACAATGGGCCATGCATCAGACCAAAGAAAACCCCAAAAACAAAACTTGTTCCGGGTGTTGTGGAAGATCCTTCCTTTCTCTGTGACTGTATACATATATGTATGGCATACCTACTAAAACTTCTTCTATCGCTCTTGACTGAGTTTTATATCCACCGCTTTCCAGATTTTTTTCAAAGTTTTCCTGGGGTTCTACTGAGCAATTTCTGCCTCTCACATACACGATATTGTCAAAAGTATTGTGACGCCTGCCTTTACACGCACTTGAACTTTAATGGCATCCCAGTCTTAGTCCGTAGGCTTCAATATTGAGTTGGCCCAACCTTTGCAGCTATACCAGCTTCAACTCTTCTGGGAAGGCTGTCCACAAGGTTTAGGAGTGTGTCTATGGGAATGTTTGACCATTCTTCCAAAAGTGCATTTGTGAGGTCAGGCACTGATGTTAGACAAGAAGGTCTGGCTCGCAGTCTCCACTCTAATTCATCCCAAAGGAGTTCTATCGGGTTGAGATCAGGAGGCCAGTCAAGTTCCTCCACCCCAAATTCGCTCATCCATGTCCTTATGGACCTTGCTTTGTGCACTGGTCCAAATCATTTGGTGGAGGGGGGATTATGATGTAGGGTTGTGTTTCAGGGGTTGGGCTTGGCCCCTTAGTAACTCTTAAGGCGTCAGCATACCAAGACATCTTGGACAATTTCATGCCCCTAACTTTGTGGGAACAGTTTGGATATGGCTCCATTACTGCGCACTACACAGCAAGGTCCATAAAGACATGGATGGGCGAGTTTGGGGTGGAGGAACTTGACTGGCCTGCACAGAGTCCTGACCTCAACCTGACAGAACACCTTTGGGATGAACTAGAGCGGAGACTGCAAGCCAGGCCTTCTCGTCCAACATCAGTGCCTGACCTCACAAATGCACTACTTTGGTCCAACTTTCATGCAACTTGAGGTCCATAGACTTCAATGTTAACCCTCAGAAGTTGCATGAAAGTCGTACCTGAATGTTATACAATGCAACTTGTGTGCAACAGTTGTCCATTATCACTGGTCAAAGACAAAGTCGTATCCAAGCTGCACCCATCCAAAGTCGGGTCAAAGTTGCATTTCAAAGTCAGCGCAACTTTGGAGTCGCACCAGTGTGAACGGAGCTTTACTTGTTAGAGGGTGGCTACATTTATTCTCCATGGTCCCACCGTGTGTGTAGGAATGTAACCACTCTCTCTTGTCCGCTGCTGAGATGGTCTGTAGACTATGGACTGTGTAGTGTGCATAGGGGAGTCCAATGACAGCTAACATGCAATGCACAATACAGAACATCTGGCACTTTCCTCCATATACTCTTATAATAGAAACATGGCAGCTTCCTATCCTGGAAATGCCAGCTGTCTGGCTTTGATATCTATGCCCTTTTCTGCAATACTTGGACTACAGACCTGGAATAAGTACTAATGGAAGTAAAGACTGTTGACTTTTCAGTGAGTCCGAAAGAAATCAGAAGGATCAGTGTAACAGTATCAGAAGGAGGTCAGCATTTCTCTGATGGCAGGTTTCCTTTAAGTGTTTTATTCTTACAATAACACACAGTCCCTGATCGGTTGCCCGGTGGACCCGACACACGCCACTCTCTAATGCAGAAATCATTGCTGGAAGCTTAACCAATGACATTAGAATAAGCACAGACTCCAAGACAAAGGCATTATTATGTGGCCGAGTCTGTGCCACCAGGATTTGCATCTTATTAAGTCTCCCTTTCATGCTCAGGACCCATAATGGAACGTGCTGGAGCATAGAGGAGAACTGATTATGGAGATTGTGTGTCTGCCAACGGCACAATATAAACTGGCTGCATCAACACGGCCTCCGCGTCCAACTAACCACCAAGACACAGGGCACGGAAACTTCTTCATCTCCACTTTTATATCCCAAGTACAAGAAAAAATTCCCCTTCTTTTCATAGATATCCCGTATATATCTACTGATCCTAATCAATCTATATCCTAAAATACTGAATGTATGTGAACTTAAAGAGGAACTCTGCTTTTTCTTATCTATCCAAATATCTATCTATCTACAGCAGTGGTTCTCAACCTTTCTAGTGCCGTGACCCCTTGATAAAATTTCCCAAGTTGTGGGGACCCCAACAGTAAAATTATTTTCCTTACGTGGGTTGTCAGCATCCAAGTCCCTTCCACAGTATTAAAACCCCTTATGGTACATTTTAGGATGTACCACTCTTTGTTCTCCTTTATTTCCCTTTTATCTCTCTCTATCCTAATTTCTTGTTTTTTTACCCACATCCTTCTCTCTAGCCAACTTTGTTCTTTCTCTTATGCTTTCTCTCCCTTATTCTTTGCCCCCCCCCCCCCCATTTCTTCTCCCTTCCATGTATTCTCTATTTTTATTCATTCCCTTACTCCTTGGTGGGGGGAATGGGATCAGTGGCAGTGCTGGGGGGAGTTCTGATCAGCCAACTTAGGTGCTCTTGATCACGGTCATCTGCTGATCTGCGAACTGTAATGGGAACTTTTAATGGCAACTATAATCACAGGTAGTGTTACTCACTGTGTCTCCGACTGGTGTCTCGTAGCAGTGACAAATATGCCGAAATCAGGAGACAGGGTCTCCTCCAGCCCATCCCACTTCACATTCCTCACCAGTCAGCTGACCTCTAGCCATACCGTGAACTGAATGGGCAGTTGCGAAGAGGCTGAGTGGGCGGCCGCTGGCTCCAGGAACAGCCCAGCTTGACGGTCGCAAAAAGGCTGGGAGAGTGGTGCGGGCTTCAGGAACAGCCCAAGATTCGGTGACCCCCTGGCAAATCATCATTTGACCCCCAGGTTGAGAACCACTGATCTACAGTATCTCACAAAAGTGAGTACACTGGCGCTCCTGCCCTGCCTCTCCCTGCTGGCTGTGAAATAATAGGTATCGTTCTGCACAGCACGGCGCACCGCTGCCAGCCTGCCTCCCCTGTGTATCCATCACTCTCAGTGCCATCATGGGGCCCCCAATTTTGGGGCAGCGTGGGCTCAAGGACCAGCTGCTGTTGGGAAAGTGCAGGGGTCCCCCATGCAGCTGGGCCCCCGGGCAGTGGCCATGTGTGCCCACTCATTAAGACAGCCCTGGTGTCCGGCGTATGGTCTGAGCACTGACAGGTTACCCCCCCCCAACCTCTGCAGCAATGCGGGCAGCACTCATACGTCTATTTCCCAAAGACAACCTCTGGATATGACGCTGAGCACGTGCACGCAAAATCTTTGGTCGACCATGGCGAGGCCTGTTCTGAGTGGAACCTGTCCTGTTAAACTGCTGTATGGTCTTGACCACCGTGCTGCAGCTCAGTTTCAGGGTCTTGGCAATCTTCTTATAGCCTAGGCCATCTTTATGTAGATAAGGAAGGGAAAAAGGGAAACAAAAGGGAGGGGGGGGGGCAACGGGACTTTATATGAAACAAGACACTTAGGGTAGATTAAATCAATCAATATGATAAAAATAACTGCTTGGCAGCACAAAAGGAGGTAGAGCAATAGATAACATTAATAGTAAATCAATACGTAATTGGCAGAATTAAAAGGCGTGATAATAACATAACACAATAAAATTCATAGTACAGTAGCATTGTTACACATGATTAATAATGAACCAGCAGTACACTCCAAAGTGTCTATATAGTAATAACCGATAAAAATTAATTGATGATTTAAACCGATCAAACCCATAGTAGAATCATGATTACTGTAGCACAGCATCCAATACTAAAAGCTCGATGCGTTTCATGGATTGTTTCCACTCATCAGGAGCAGCTATACATTGGGGGTACCTGTGGTAGATAATAAATTAATAATCAATGGCAACTGATTATAATAGGAAGAGAGGGATCATAAACAATGGTCCTAGCAACTCTTAACTATGGGTAGCGAGTATTATATTTCATGTTGTAAAGCGCTGCGTAAACTGTCGGCGCTATATAAATCCTGTATAATAATAATAATAATAATAATAATAATAATATTATATCATTATGTAGAGCAACAATTCTTTTTTTTCAGATCCTCAGAGAGTTCTTTGCCATGAGGTGCCATGTTGAACTTCCAGTGACCAGTATGAGAGAGTGAGAGCGATAACACCAAATTTAACACACCTGCTCCCCATTCACACCTGAGACCTTGTAACACTAATGAATCACATAATACCGGGGAGGGAAAATGGCTAATTGGGCCCAATTTGGACATTTTCACTTAGGGGTGTACTCAATTTTTGTTGGCAGCGGTTTAGACATTAATGGCTGTGTGTTGAGTTATTTTGAGGGAAGAGCAAATTTACACTGTTATACAAGCTGTACACTCACTACTTTACATTGTAGCAAAGTGTCATTTCTTCAGTGTTGTCACATGAAAAGATAGAATAACATATTTACAAAAATGTGAGGGGTGTACTTAATTTTGTGAGATACTGTATATATCTATCCAAATATCTATCAAGCTATCTGTCTATAGTATCTATCGTTCCTAAATCTATATATCTAAATATGTTTTATCTATCTTGCATCTATATATCTAAATATCTATTCTTTTTCTATCCATTCAAATAATAGGGTGTGACTTGTCATGTGATTTGACCTGTCAAATCGCATGACAACTCGCACCGCTGTAAAAGAGGACTTATAGTCAAAGCTTAATTGAACTGATTGGCTACCATGCACGGCTGCACCTGATTCTGAGTGCTCTAGTCTTAGTAAATCTCCCCCTATCTATCTATCTTATACCTACAGTTGGGCTCATAAGTTTGCACACCCTGGTAGAATTTATGATTTCTTTGCCATTTTTCAGAGAATATGAATGAAAACACACAAACTTTTCTTTCACTCATATGGTTAGTGTTTGGCTGAAGCCATTTATTATCAATCAACTGTGTTTACTCTTTTTAAATCATAATGACAACAGAATCAACCCAAATGACCCTGTTCAAAAGTTTACATACCCTGGTGATTTTGAACTGATAACATGCACACAAGTTGACACAAAGAGGTTTGAATGGCTATTAAAGGTAACCATCCTCACCTGTGATCTGTTTGCTTGTAATTAGTGTGTGTGTATAAAAGGTCAGTGAGTTTCTGGACTCCTGACAGACCCTTGCATCTTTCATCCAGTGCTGCACTGACGTTTCTGGATTCTGAATCATGGGGAAAGTAAAAGAATTGTCAAAGGATCTGCAGGAAAAGGTAGTTGAACTTTATAAAACAGGAAAGGGATATAAAAAGATATCCAAGGAATTGAAAATGGCAATCAGCAGTGTTCAAACTTTAATCAAGAAGTGGAAAATGAGGGCTTCTGTTGAAACCAAACCACGGTCAGGTAGACCAACTAAAATTTCAGCCAGAACTGCCAGAAAAATTGTTCGGGATGCAAAGAAAAACCCACAAATAACTTCAGGTGAAATACAGGATTCTCTGAAAACATGTGGTGTGGCTGTTTCAAGATAAACAATAAGGAGGCACTTGAAGAAAGATGGGCTGCATGGTCAAGTCGCCAGAAGAAAGCCATTACTACGCAAATGCCACAAAGTATCCTGCTTACAATACGCCAAACAGCACAGAGACAAGCCCCAAACCTTCTGGCACAAAATGTAGCTTTTTGGCCACAACCATAAACGCTACATTTGGAGAGGAGCCAACAAGGCCTATGATGAAAGGTACATCATTCCTACTGTGAGACATGGAGGTGGATTATGTGAGGTGGGGATGTGTGAGCTACAAAGGCACAGGAAATTTGGTCAAAATTGTTGGCAAGATGAATGCAGTATGTTATCAAAAAATACTGGAGGAACATTTGCATTCATCAGCCAGGAGCTGCGCATGGGACGTACTTGGACATTCCAACATGACAATGATCCAAAACACAAGGCCACGTCGACCTGTCATTGGCTACAGCAGAATAAAGTGAAGGTTCTGGAGTGGCGATCTCAGTCTCCTGACCTCAATATCATTGAGCCACTCTGGGGAGATCTCAAACATGCCGTTCATGCAAGACAGCCCAAGAATTTACAGGAACTGGAGTCTTTTTGCCAAGAGGAATGGACAGCTTTACCATCTGAGAAGATAAAGAGCCTCATCCACAAATACCACAAAAGACTTCAAGCTGTCATTGATGTTAAAGGGGGCAATACACGGTATTAAGAACTGGGGTATGTAAACTTTTGTTCAGGGTCATTTGGGTAGTTTCTGTTGTAATTATGATATAAAAAGAGTAAACACAGTCGATTGATAATAAATGGCTTCACAAACCATGAGTGAAAGAAAAGTTTTTGTGTTACCATTCAAAAATGGCCAAGAAATCATAAATTCTGCCAGGGTATGTAAACTTATGAGCACAACTGTATATATCCAATTCATCTACAGTGGCTTGCGAAAGTATTCGGCCCCCTTGAACTTTTCAACCTTTTGCCACATTTCAGGCTTCAAACATAAAGATATAACATTTTTATTTTTTGTGAAGAATCACCAACAAGTGGGACACAATTGTGAAGTGGAACGAAATCTTTTGGATTTTTGAAACTTTTTTAACTAATAAAAAAATGAAAAGTGGGGCGTGCAAAATTATTCGGCCCCCTTGCGTTAATACTTTGTAGAGCCACCTTTTGCTGCGATTACAGCTGCAAGTCGCTTGGGGTATGTCTCTATCAGTTTTGCACATCGAGAGATTGAAATTCTTGCCCATTCTTCCTTGCAAAATAGCTCGAGCTCAGTGAGGTTGGATGGAGAGCGTTTGTGAACAGCAGTTTTCAGCTCTTTCCACAGATTCTCGATTGGATTCAGATCTGGACTTTGACTTGGCCATTCTAACACCTGGATACGTTTATTTGTGAACCATTCCTTTGTAGATTTTGCTGTATGTTTGGGATCATTGTCTTGTTGGAAGATAAATCTCCGTCCCAGTTTCAGGTCTTTTGCAGACTCCAACAGGTTTTCATCCAGAATGGTCCTGTATTTGGCTGCATCCATCTTCCCCTCAATTTTAACCATCTTCCCTGTCCCTGCTGAAGAAAAGCAGGCCCAAACCATGATGCTGCCACCACCATGTTTCACGGTGGGGATGGTGTGTTGAGGGTGATGAGCTGTGTTGCTTTTACGCCAAAACATATCATTTTGCATTGTGGCCAAAAAGTTGGATTTTGGTTTCATCGGACCAGAGCACCTTCTTCCACATGTTTGGTGTGTCTCCCAGGTGGCTTGTGGCAAACTTTAGACGAGACTTTTTATGGATATCTTTGAGAAATGGCTTTCTTCTTGCCACTCTTCCATAAAGGGCAGATTTGTGCAGTGTACGACTGATTGTTGTCCTATGGACAGACTCTCCCACCTCAGCTGTACTTCTCTGCAGTTCATCCAGAGTGATCATGGGCCTCTTGGCTGCATCTCTGATCAGTCTTCTCCTTGTCTGAGCTGAAAGTTTAGAGGGACAGCCAGGTCTTGGTAGATTTGCAGTGGTCTGATACTCCTTCCATTTCAAAATGATCGCTTGCACAGTGCTCCTTGGGATGTTTAAAGCTTGGGAAATCTTTTTGTATCCAAATCCGGCTTTAAACTTCTCCACAACAGTATTACGGACCTGCCTGGTGTGTTCCTTGGTCTTCATGATGCTCTCTGCGCTTTCAACAGAACCCTGAGATTATCACAGAGCAGGTTAATTTATACAGAGACTTGATTACACACAGGTGGATTCTATTTATCACCATCAGTCATTTAGGACAACATTGGATCATTCAGAGATCCTCGCTGAACTTCTGGAGTGAGTTTTCTGCACTGAAAGTAAAGGGGCCGAATAATTTTGCACGCACCACTTTTCAGTTTTTTAATTGCTAAAAAAGTTTAAAATATCCAATAGATTTCATTCCACTTCACAATTGTGTCCCACTTGTTGGTGATTCTTCACAAAAAATTAAAATTTTATATCTTTATGTTTGAAGCCTGAAATGTGGCAAAAGGTTGAAAAGTTCAAGGGGGCCGAATACTTTTGCAAGCCACTGTATCTCATATCTCTCTTGGCTCTTTCCAAGATACAGTACAGGGAGTGAACTTTGGCACCCTAGGACAGGAAGTGTGTTACTGGCAGGATCTCCAGGTAAAAACAAAGGCAAATAAGGCCGAAAAAAAAAGAAAACAAATGCAGTCATCATATCTGAGGAAGGGTAAGCAGCAGTATATTATATCTTTGTTCTTAATTTAAGATGCAGTTTAATTCCTTTTATTATTCTAGATACTATATAGCCAAAAATTTGTGAACACCTAAGGCCTCCTGTACACTGCTGCTGGTAAACAGACATTTAGGAGCAGTTGGGACGTTTTTTTCAGCTGCCCCTGAACTCCCCTCTATGTTATCTTGTCAGGAGATATACACAGGGTTGTTTATAGTCGTTTCTAGGCAGTTGAGTTTAGAAACATTTTTGGAACGCAAAAAAATGGGTGCAGGACAGATGTTCAGAGGCATTTGAAACGCCAAATGCCTGTAAACGCTGCTAAACGCGGTAACTCTCGTTTAGCAGCATTTCGTTTAAAGACTTTTTTTATTTTATCAAAAAAATAAATATATATACTTCTTTTTTACAAACGCTTCTAGATGTAAACGCGGCTAAATGGACGTTTTTAGACGCCGGTTTCTAGCTGTCAAGCTAAATTGTTCAGGAGAGGTTAAACAACGTCCTGTGTACATGAAGCCTGACACACTGATATGAACACAAAGAAAGAGATATGATTGTAATGTAAAAGAGACAGAGAAACGTTTCAGAGGTGAAATAAGGATTTATAAGAACGGTTGTATCTTACAGGATGTACAGTGGGTATAGAAAAGAACCACCCTATTTAAAATATTCACGTTTTGTTGCTTTGCAGCCTGAAATGAAAACAGACTTAAGCCTCGTACACGCGATCGGATTTTCCGACGGGAATTGTGTGATGACAGGCTGTTGGCGGAAAGTCCGACCGTTTGTACGCTCCATCGGACAATTGTTGTCGGATTTTCCGCAGACAAATGTTGGATGGCAGGCTTTAAAATTTTTTATGTGGACAAATGTCTGTTGTCGTATTTTCTGATTGTGTGTACACAAGTCCGTCGGACAAAAGTCCAAAGTACAAACACGTATGCTCGGAAGCAAGGACGAGCCAGAAGCGGTCTTGTAAACTAGCGTTCGTAATGGAGAATTAATATTCGTGACGCGGCAAATTATGAAACCTCGAAATGCAGCGCACAATTCTCTTCTTCTTTAATGGGATAATAATGAAGCTGCTTTGCTGGTGATACTGATGGAGTTCTGCCAAACGTATTTTAAAAGGCTTTTTTTTTTCTAGTGATATCAAGAATAATATTATTATGCTTGGTTTTTTTTTGTTTTGTTTTTTTTTGGGCAAGTTACCACAACACCATTATCCGTAGTTTATAAGATCAAAGATACAACTATGTTGGTGTCCCTTGTCAACTTTACATTGTATTTTTTTTAAATGTAACTGCCGACTCCCAAACTGTCATTTGAAGTAAAACACAGAGCCAAGTATTATTCTCCACAATTTTTTTATTGTGCATTAAAAAAGAAAACAAATAAAATTAGACATGCTATCTGCCAATAGAACTTAACCAAAAAGTGCATTCTATGCATCCAAAAATAAAGAAAATATAACAAATCAAATCATTATTATTCAACCAAAAAATAAAATAAAAGCCTCATGCATGTGTCCTGCTTCTTAATATCGGGGGTCAACAATGCCAAGAGTTGGTGAAAGCAGGGGTCCGTCATCCGGAGATAATTCCGAAAATCACCCAGATTATTCTGGAGCTCCCGCAGCAAAGGCATATGACATAATTGGTCACAATTAATAATGCAACGATTTTTGGTTCCTCCTGTTCCTGGACTGGACTTGGGTCAAAGCAATAACTCCAAGGCCATTAATAAATAACACGTTATCTCCTCCGATTCCGCAACATGTCTGGTTGACGAACGGCCGTTCAGAAACCAACTGAAAAGCACGAAATGAAAAGCGCAAAATGAAAAGCACGAATCAACACTCACCAAACTTCTACTGACACGAAATTAGCAGAAGCAGCCCAAAGGGTGGCGCCTGACAATTGAACTTCCTCTTTATCAGCTTGTAGTATGTCTAATACGTCACTATGTTCGTGTTTGTTGGCCAACAATTTGTACCATTTGTATGCAAGACAAAATCCAGGCACATGTTCTTCGGACAAAAGTCTGACGTTTTGTCTGCGGAAAATCCGATCGTGTGTACGGGGCTATAGTTTTTTTTTTTTATTCAGCGGTATTTACTCAGTGCAACTTATAACAACCAAGTGAAAAATATAATACTAACATGTCAGAAAAAAATGTAAAAACTTAAAAAACAGAAGTTGAAGTTGGAAAAAGGATCACCTCCCTTATGTTAGTATTTTGTTGAACCACCTTTTGCTTTAATTCCGGCCTTTAGTCTGTTGGGATTTGTCTCTACTAACTTTGCACATCTAGACTTTGCAATATTTGCCCGCTCTTCTTTGCAGAACTGCTCAAGTTCAGTTATATTTGATGGTGACCGTTTGTGGACTGCAGTCTTCAAGTCATTCCACAGATTTTCATTGGGGTTTAAGTCTGGGCTCTGATTAGGCCATGCAAGGACATTCACCCTTTTCTCCTTCAACCTGTGTGTGGTCATTTTTGGTGTGTGCTTTGGATCATTGTCATGTTGGAAGGTAAACCTTCTTCCCATTTGACAACTTTGTGGCAGAGGGCAGCAGAATTTCCCCAAGAATTTGATGGTATTTTTCCCCGTCCATTTTTTTTCTATCCTAACAAGTGCTCCAGTCCCTGCTGCAGTGAAACACCCCCATAACAGGATATTACCACCTCCATGCTTTACTGTAGGAATGGTGGTATTTGGATGGTGAGCTGTATTGGATTTCCGCCTGACATATCGTTTGGTGTTGAGGCCAAATCATTCAATTTTAGTCTCATCTGACCACCGTAAACACACCTTAAAGATTCTGAGGCCCCATGGAAAAAGGTGTTAGGTCAAAGGAGGCTAAAATTGATTAATTTGGCCTCAACACCAAACGATATGTCTGGAGGAAATCCAATACTGCTCACCATCCAAATATTGCAAAGTCTAGATGTGCAAAGTTAGTAGAGACATATCCCAGACTAAAGACTGTAATTAAAGCAAAAGGTGTTTCAACAAAATACTGACACAAGGGGGTGATCCTTTTTCCAACTCAGTGATTCTGTGTTTGAATTTGTTTTTTCTGACATGTTGGTGTTATAAGTTGCACTAGTAAATAGAGCTGGATGAAACAAAAACTGTGAATGTCTTCATTTCAGGCTGCAAAGCATCGAAATGTGATTATTTTAAAGGGGGCTGATTCTTTTCTATACCCATTGTAAACGTGTAAATAGGCCTATTTAGAAAACTCGTCTTGCACTCTTTCAGTCTGTTTTCAGGTTTCTATCAAATGTGGACATCAGATGAACACTGCAAATTAATTTCTACTAAACTGCAAAATTACAAATTATAACAAGATTGGTAATATTACATTTAGCATTGAAACAGATGTTTGGGGAAGAAAATGAAACTTCGGTAAATGCTATTTGTATGCAAAATAGTCACATGACCCCCTAATTTAGAACGCCAGGCCTTCCTGTGATGAGGAAAACTAGTTTCCTTGTTACTCTAACTGCTATTTAGACTAAATGGAAGAGAATCTTCCTCTGATCTGTGGAGGGGGAGGGGGGTCATAGACACATAATTAGAAAGGGTGTGAAGATACGGCTTTCATATTAACTGCTCCTCCGTTGCGAGGAGAGAAAATATAATGTTGATTGGTTGTATTAAGTGATTGCAGCAGCTCTTTATATCAAACCAATATCTTGTTTATTGGTTAGGAGTAACTTCTTTACAATTAAGTTTGTCTTCATTTAGGCACTTAAAACAAGGACTATCCTGCTAACATTGGAAGACATAGTTGGGCGGCATGCTATTGGTCTCTTGCAGTAGCTTTGAAAAGACAGGGGCCTAAACTTCGGAACCTGTACTTCTTGGTCCCATGCTTCCCAGCCATCCCAGATTCTGTGGCTGTCCCAGTATTTTACCCCAATTATGCAGTTCCATAACATGACCCTATACCACATGGCACAGACGGTAGCCTGGCCAAGCTGTCCAGCAGTTACCACAAATGCTAGACACTAGACCAGTGATTCTCAACCAGAGTTCCGTGGAACCCTAGGGTTCCTCCAAAGGTTGCTAAGGGGTTCCTTGAGCTTTGGGCAATTTCTGCCTCTCAGATAAGTTCCCACTGACACCATTGATCTTTTTAGCTATCTGTAAGGAGGCAATTCTTTCCAATGACCACAAGTGTAAGGACCATTCTTCCCACTGACCATCACACTATTGTATCATGAGTTGTAGATTTCTAATTTTTAGCAGGGGTTCCCTGTGTTGAAAAGGTTGAGAAAGGCTGCACTAGACACAGGTGGTGGCCAAGCCAAGCTGTCCAGCAGGTACCACACATGCAAGACACAAGTGATGGCCAAACCAAGCTGTCAAGCAGTTACCACACATACAAGACACAAGTGATGGCCAAACCAAGCTGTCAAGCAGTTACCACACATACAAGACACAAGTGATGGTCAAACCAAACTTTCCACCAGGTACTGCACATGCAGGACACAAGTGATGGCCTGGCCAAGCTGTCCAACAGGTAACCCACACATGGTGGCCAAACCAAGTTGTCCAGTAGGTACCAATTATGCTTAACATTGATAGTGGCCAAAACAAGCTGTCCAGCGGGTACCACACATTCTGGACACAGGTGGTGGCCAAACCAAGCCATGCAGCAGGCACCAAGCTGTCCAGTAAGTACCAAACACAGGTGGTGGCCAATTCAAACTGTCCAACAGGTACCGCACATAAAGGACACAAGTGGTGGACAAACCAAGCAGTAAAGCATGTTACCACACTTCCAGAATATAGGTGGCGGTTGGGCCAAACTTTCTGGTGGTTCATAAACTTGCAGGTCATCCAGCTGACCACTAGTGACATGGCATACTTTTTGCCACCGACTACTGGGGCATTCGTTTCCTCTCACCAACACGAGGCAATTTATCTCAGTGTTGTCCAGGCATTATTACTAGTTTTTCTGTAGTCTAATATTCCTGGCCCTCATACTTTATCCACTATGTTGTACATTAAATAGTCTGGAGCCTCCCCCCCACCCCCACATGCTATGTTGTATGTTACATAGTTCTAACTTGTCTACTCTTTAAGTTGTGCTGTACATTACATACTCCCGACTAAGGAGCTTATTGTTGCAACAGCTTCTGCTTGCCAAGTATAGGTAGTAGTAGTTCCCCACAATCAACTGGACATGTTCTGCAAAGCTACTTCTTCAGTTTCAATGACTGTCAGCAAGGAATCGCAGTATTTAAGTCTACACAGGTATCACAGGCACTAATCCAATCACTGTGGAATGTGTTAAGGCAGATGCTGATTGTCCTAAAACAGGATAGAAGTCGTAAAACCACCCTGTTCTAGTTACATCCAAGAGAAGGGGGTTTGGGACTTTGAATGAAACGCATGATAACATGCATCTCCATCCCCGAATCAAGTACAAAAGAGAGGGTTGGGACTTTAAATGAGGTATATATTGTGGCTAGTCAACGTGGGTCAGATGTAAAAACATGTATTTATTAATAAATTTATGTTTGTCATGACTGAGTAGATACATCACAAACAGTACATGCAAAACAGAAATACATAATATACAAACCATGTAAAATGAATCAGTAGTCTAAGTAGCTGTAGAAAGCTGTAGCTCTCATGCACACTGGACGTTTTTACAGCAGCTGTTTTTGGCTTCAGACGTTTTTTTTCTACAGTCATTAAACTCTCCATCATGTTATCCTATGTGTCCATGCACACATAGGCTGTTATCAGCAGTTTTTGGCTGGGGCGTTTTTTGGCTTAAAAAAACCCCCAAAACTAGCGGGTTCTGAGAGGAGTTTTCAGCTGTAAAAACGCTCTTACGCCAATAAACGCTGATAAATGCTCAAAAACGCGGCTCACCAGCGTTTTTTGACATTTTTGATCCATTGAAAAAAAAGAAAAACGCTAAAAAATGCTTACGTGGAATAATGCTAAAAAGAAAGCTAAAAAACGCTATTGCAAAACGTTGAAAAACTGGCGTTTTTATAACGTTATTTTAACGTCCAGTGTGCATGAGAGTGAGTTTTTCAGCATTTTTGCACTAGCGTTTTTTAGCAAAGCTACCGTATATACTCTAGTATAGGCCGATCCGATTATAAGCCGAGGCACCTAATTTTACCACAAAAAACTGGGAAAATGTATTGACTCGAGTATAAGCCTAGGGTAGGAAATGCAACAGCTACTGGGTAAACAATGCCCATCTGCAGCTTCACTGTGCCCATTTGCAGCCGTACCTTTGATAACTAAAACAGTGGGTGTCTCCCATTGTGTCATGCAGTCTGTTTGGCGGCTGTCCATTGTAACACAGCCCCGCCTCCTCCTCGTCCGTGATAAATGAACACTGATAGAGTTTCCCAGCATTGTATCAGTGTTCCGTCTATCACGGAGGAGGAGGCGGGGCTTTGTTACAATGGACAGCCGCCGAACAGTCTGCATGACACAATGGGAGACACCCGCTGTATTAGTTATCAAAGGTACAGCTGCAAATGGGCACAGTGAGGCTGCAGATGGGCACAGTGAGGTTGCAGATGGGCACAGTGAGGCTGCAACCCTCATTCGAGTATAAGCCGAAGGGGGGGGGGAGGGGTTCAGCCTAAAAAATGTGCTGAAAAACTTGGCTTATAATCGAGTATATACCGTATATTCTCATAAAAGCTTATGGTTCAAAAACGTTGATAAACGCAGAATAGGCACATTTTTGGGCGTTTTTAAGCTGTTTTAGAGCTGTTTTACAGCAAAAAAAAATTCCTCTCAGAACCCACTAGTTCAGGGGTTTTTCTTTCCAGCCAGAAAATGCCCCAGCCAAAAACTGCTAATAACAGCCTATGTGTGCATGGAGACATAGGATAACATGCTGGAGAGTTTTTTGGCTGCAGAAAAAATGTCTGAAGCCAAAAACAGCAGCTGTAAATACGTCCAGTGTGCATGAGGCATTAAAGTTAGGAGGTACCTATTGGAACTCACATCCCAACTGCAGAGGAAGACCAACACTGCCTCCTGGTAGGCCAGTTGAGGAAAGTGGAAAGATAGCGCTGTACCTGTAGGACAGTGATGGCAAACCTTGGCACTCCAGATGTTTTGGAACTACATTTCCCATGATGCTCAACTACACTGCAGAGTGCATGAGCATCATGGGAAATGTAGTTCCAAAACATCTGGGGTGCCAAGGTTCGCCATCACTGCTGTAGGGTTACCTTACTAGTATTGTTACCTTAAGGGATTGATGTGTAAATGATTTGGTTTCTGGGTAGGTGGCTTCTACATACCAGAGGATCTCCACAATCTCCTTGGCTTGCAGTGTAATGCAACAAGAAATAAAATTGAAGTGCCACACCACTGCTAAGAGGTCCAGATACAACTCTATTCCATTAAAAGTCAAGGGTGCAATCCAAAAAGTATCCAACGCATTTCAAGCGCCTCTTCATCAGGGTTATTCCAGTGTGAATTACAAGCACAGGCCTTATCAGCAGCTTTTTTGGTAGTCCAGTTGGTGTGCTTCCATCAGTAAGGATCAGAAGGCCTCAGTGTCAATTACTGCAAAATCTCCGGTGGAGGAACTGCCATTGCCCATCTTGGCCACATGATAACTTTTTTGTTGGGTGTTAATATTGTGGATCCAAAAAGCTGCGACTAAGTTTTGGAGAACTAGTGGGTATTAGAGAGAGAGAGAGAGAGAGAGAGAGAGAGAGAGAGAGAGAGAAAAGGACAGTATAGTAGTACAGCTGGCCACCGGTGGACCACATGCAAGAACGGTCAGCCCACTACCCATAGGTGTGCGCAGCTTATTGTATTAGGGTGTGCACCTCAAAGCTCCAACACATATGCCTTTGTGACATATTAACCGGCCTCTTCCCCACTTGTCATCCTAAAACAATGGGGGGGGGGCAGGTGAGCACACAGTGGGACCTGGGCAGCAGAAAGAAAAGGAACTGGGACAAGAGGGTGGCATGCATTGGTACCAATCCCCTGTATTTTCCTCCCATGGCAGCTGAATATGGGCGAGAGGAAGAGGAGGAGAAGCCTACTTTCAGCTGCTGCAGAAGAAAATACAGATCGGTCCCTTAAAGTGGAGGGCCACCCTGAAAAAAAAAATTGCACCAAAAATCCTAAAAAAATTTTTAAAAAAAACATTTGAAAAAAAAATAAAAATTTAAACTTACCTGAACCCTTGTTGCTAGGCAGTCTTCCTAATCTGCCTGTTTCTATTCCGCAGCGTGTTCTGCTCCTAGCTGAGCGGCCCCGTTGCCTTCTGGGAACTGTGTGTGTTCCCAGAAAACCACGGGGCCATTCACAGATCGCCGCGCCGCTCGCGCGTGCACAGTAGGAAACTGGCAGTGAAGCCGCAAGACTCCACTGCCAGTTTCCCTTACCTAGGATCGCGGTGCCGGGACCCGAGAGCCGAGGGACGGGTCAGCCTCGGGCGGCCGACATCGCGGGCACCCAGGACAGGTAAGTCTACTTATTTATAGTCAGCAGCTACAGTGTTTGTAGCTGCTGACTTTAAAAAATTTTTTTAGCTGGCCGGAATCCCGCTTTAATTTCCACTCCAGCCGCCTATCCTGTAAAGGTTCTGGGGGTCGGCAAGTAAGGATCGCGGCTTACCTGTCACCTGCCCACAATTGATGGGTTGCCAACTCCAGGATTAGGGTGTGCCCAGGCACACCTGGCACACCCCTTGCGCACGCCTATGCCACTACCATCAGCTTGGCGGTACATAGAGGTTTCGAAGTAAGGCCATGCTGATGGTAGTGGGCTGACTGCTCTTGCATGTGGTCCACCGGTGGACCACTATCCTTTTCTCTCTTTAATACCCACAAGTTCTCCAAAACTTAGTAACAGCTTTTTGGATCCACAAAATTAACACCCAACGAAAAAGTTGTCATGTGACCAAGATGGGCAGTAACACAGTTCCTCCTCCACGAAAGACTTTACGGCACTTATTGACACACTGCCATCCTTTCTAAAAACTCAACAGATGGAAAACCGTGCGCGCGTCGTAATTAATTTTATCACCAGTTAACTAGCCCTGCCCGCCTGCAGATCAGCTGACGAGCCATTGACGGCGCCCGGAAAAGCGGCGAGAGCTCGACTCAGCCGAGCTAATTGAGAGTCAGGAGCGGGCGGGCACGTCACGCAGTGGGTTTTTGCAATATAATTGGAAAACAAATTAAAGAAATTGTGGGAGGTGTCGCTGCAGGGAATCGTGTATTCCGCAGATTTTTAATAACTGTTTCCAGCGCCATTTCATTATAAATAATGGATCTCGCCCCCTACGCTTTGCTTGTCATTGAATAAATATGCCATTTGCCTTTGAATAATACACGGGAGCTAATTATGAATTTTGATTCGTAAATCAGCCGTACAGGAGGCTAGGCATGGCAAGATTTAGACTTATTCTCTGGAGCATTAAATATTTATAGAAAGACGGCAAAGGAAAAAAAAAAAAAAAAAAAGAAAACAGATCACAACTTTCACAGCGTGTCAGTTCGCCCCCGCCGCAGCTTTTTAAAGCCCAAATTTACGGCACAACGTCCACTTTTTTGTCAAAGCAATGCCTAATTCTGAAGATTCATGTCACACGCTTGCGGTGCTCATTGTGCTAACAGATGCGATTACACACAGTCCTTATTTAGGGAGGCTTTGAACAGAAAAAAGAAAAGAACGAAGACGAATTTTGTTTGTTCTTCACTTTCCCGGTTAGATTTGGGTGAAGAAAAAGTCAGTAAGGCTTTATTCACGACCGCAACCAGGTGGCTGAGCCGCCGTTTTATTCCCCTCCCTGGACTGCCTGCATAAAAACTAACATGATGTGGTGCTTTCGTGGCCGCGGCAAAACGTACGGCTTATTTACACCAGCAGTGCCCTCCGAAGAGCAATCTGCATTCAGAACGCTCTTTGGATAGCATTCAGGAGCTGGTTCACACCACAGAAAGGCAGTCTGGATGCATTTTTTTAATGTGGTTTCAATGCGTTTCAGTGAATTTCCCCACTTTTTTCCAAAGTTTCCTGGATTTTTCTTGCTGCAATGCGTTCTGGTGCGTTTTTGTATTTCGCTGCGTTCCAGTGTAGTTCTTGCAGAAAAAATGCAGGATGTTCTACTTTTGACTGTACTGGAACGCACTGCAATGGTGTGAATTTTGCCATTGGAATCCATGTGAGATCTACTAGCAGATTTAGATACACTAACAAATTGAAGCCAAACTCCAGCTCACATTTTATAATCAGTTACAGCAAACTGTTTTTTTTCCTTTTGAGATACAGATTTTATATATACATATATATATATATATATATATAAATATATATATATATATATATATATATATATATATCTCACTGCAAGTACCCCTGTCAGTGTTAAATGGTTTGTCTCATCTCTGTAACTGCAAGAGAGCTTGATCTGTTGAAAAACAACAGACTTACTGGCTGGATCACCAGATGAAAATGGAAGAAAGCCTAAAAAAGAAAACAAATGCAGCCATCACATCTAAAAATTGGTACACTGCAATATAAGAAATGTTTGCTTTTGGGTTTAACCGCTTCCCGACCGCTTCACGCAGATATACTGCGGCAGAAGGGCGCGTACAGGCAGATTAACGTAGCTGTATGTTGCCCTTTAAGAGCCGGCTCGCGGGCACGCCCGCCGGGAACTCCGTGACCGCAGGTCCCGCGGACTCGATGTCCGTGGGGACACCCGCGATCGTCTCACGGTGACGAAGAACGGGGAGATGCTAATGTAAACAAGCATCTCTCCGTTCTGCCTAACGTCACTGTCACTGATCACGGCTCCCGGTGATCAGTGTAGTGTCACACACAGCCCCCCCCCACAGTTAGAAACACTCCCTAGGACACACTTAACCCCTACAGCGCCACCTAGTGGTTAACTTCTTTTTACAGTAATCAATGCATTTTTTTAGCACTGATCGCTGTATAAATGCCAACGGCCCCAAAATCGTGCCACAATTGTCTGATATGTCCGCCATAATGTCGCAGTCACAATAAAAATCGCTGATCGCCGCCATTACTAGTAAAAAAAAAAAATATCAATAAAAATGCCATAAAACTATCCCCTATTTTCTAGACGCTATAACTTTTGCGCAAACCAATCAATAAACGCTTATTGTGATTTTTTTTTACCAAAAATATGTAGAAGAATACGTATCGGCCTAAACTGAGAAAAAAAAAAGTTTTTTTTATATAATTTGGGGGATATTTATTATAGCAAAAAGTAAAAAACATTGCTTTTTTTTCAAAATTGTCGCTCTTTATTTGGTTTATAGTACAAAAAATAAAAACCGCAGAGGTGATAAAATACCACCAAAAGAAAGCTCTATTTGTGGGAAAAAAAAGGACGTCAGTTTTGTTTGGGTAGAACGTCGCAACGACCGCGCAATTGTCAGTTAAAGCGACGCAGTGCCGAATCGCAAAAAAGTGCTCTGGTCGGGAAGGGGGTAAATCCTTCCGGGGCTGAAGCGGTTAAGGCGCAGTCCATATATACACGCGCAGTCCTGCGGCTCTCCATGCATTTGGAGTGGAAGACATTGTATATTTGTATATTAGCCGAGCCAAGTTATTTTGGCTTCCTAATGAAGAGTGTGACATTTTCTGCTCTTAATTTATATTCAGGAGGAAACTGGCAAACGGGACGGAAAAAAAAAAAAAAAACTCATGGTCTGCTTTCTCACATTTTTCATTCCCCCTTGGACCCGTCCATGGGAATATCATTAATTAGCATCATTAGTTTTCAGACACTGTCGGCAGATTCTTGCGGCTTCCACTTAACACCTTTCACTTATTCTCCATTGTCACATCTCATATTTGCATATAGACAAGCTCACCGGCCTCCTTGACTTTGACAAGGGCAGATTGTTGCCTGGGTGCGTGCCGAGCAACGCCCGGGCACACGTGGCGGGACTCTGACTTGTTTGGCCCTTTTGTAGTAACCGACCAGCGGGCACCGTGCCGAGCCGGCAACACCGGGCAATTCACGGGACGCTACGACCGAAGCGACATGCATATCACTAGCTAAGCGTACGTCTGAAACATCATTTTATTTGTCTTCTGCTAAAGTCACATACGTTGTTTAAAGTTACGCTCACCCACATGCGATATCTCACCGACTCCCACGTGCCGCTTTCTCTCCCATTTCTCATTCATTTCTAAAGATGGACTTCAGCCAAACAAACTGGCGTCCGGTCCTACTGAATTACATATAGAGGAGCTGTCTAACCTGCAAAATGATTTGTACTCCTGTCCATCCAGTTCTGAAATTTTCACAGCTCTGCCACACAGCACAGCCCTGTCTGGCAGCGGAGAAGACCTGACTTTCCTCTGCTGAAGTTAGGTATCACTTACAGGTCTTGTCCCTCCCCCAGGCTGTGATTGGTCAGTGACAAGAGAAGTGGCAGACTGATGATTTGTATTTCCATCCATTCAGTTCTGAGATCTTCACAGCTCTGCCACACAGCACAGCCCTGTCTGGCAGTGGAGGAGACCTGACTTTCCTCTGCTGAAGTTGAGTATTACTTACAGGTCTTCCTCTCCCAGCCTGTGATTGGACAGTGAAAGGAGAAGCAGCGGACTGATGAGCTCATCTCTCTGCTCTCTCTTCCTATCAGCATGCTTTTTGTTGTTTCTTTCCACCTAGTTCTGAGATTTACACAGCACAGCAAGGTTGATGGCCTTCCTCCCCTGTACTGCAGTTAAACTGGTTGTAAACCCTTCCATATACCCAGTGAAGTGACTGCCCTCAGGTGATACATAGGGGTGAAACAAATCCTCCCACATAAGTTGTACCTGTTTATCTGCAGTCTTCTCTACACCCAAAGTCCAGGATTTATACAGCATGTCTGAGATTTCAGAAAGCAGGGGGCGGAGAGCTGAATTTACACAGAGCTTAGTGAGAGCTGATTGGAAGGAAGGGATACACCCCCTTCACACAGCACACAGGTATAGAGCTGAGGCTGTCAGTCACAGGCTGTGTGCTGGAGCTCCCTCTTGTCACCTTTTTTTCTCTCAGCCCTGGTTCACATTGGTGCATTTTGACATGCGATTTGAAATGTCAAATCACATGTCAAATCAACGGCAATTGCCGGCAATGGCACCGTCCTAAACGGTGTGACACTGCATTTGCGGGGCCGTGCCAATTCAAAAAAGTCGTTTCTGTACTACTTTTTGCAAATTCGGGGTGCGATTTCCATTGACATCTGTGCAGAAACCCGCACAGATGTCTGTGAAATCACCGCCGAAATCGGGACTGACGTGCGGGAGTGAAATGATGAGAGTTCAGCTGAACTCGCACGGCTTCATTCCCGCAGCTCAGTGTGAACCTGGGCTTATTGTCAGGAGCGATCCATGCAGACAGCAGAGGAAAGAGGCAGCAGACAGCAGAGGAAGGAGGCAGCAGACAGCAGAGGAAGGAGGCAGCAGACAGCACGCTCTGCGAGATCGCATGTGATTCACACCACACTGCAGTGCAAATTACATGCCATGTCAATGCGATTTCAGCCCAACATATAGTATGGCCGATATCGCATCACATTCAGACCAAACTCGCACAGGACCCTTTTTTTGGTCCGCACCAGAATCGGATCGCATGGGTGTTCACACCCCATTTTCCCAACTGCTTTTGGGAGACTTCAGATGTGTTTTTGCAAAACTTAGCCGGACTTCGATGTTTTTCTTTGTAAGAAAAGGCTTCCGTCTTGCCACTCTCCCGCATAGCCCAGACATACCCTGTTTCCCCGAAAATAAGACCTAGCGTGATTGTCAGTGAAATCTGCAATATAAGCCCTACCCCCCAAATAAGCCCTACCCTGTTTCCCCGAAAATAAGCCCTACCCTGAAAATAAGACCTACAAGGACTTTAACTAGGGCTTATTTGGGGGGTAGAGCTTATATTGCAGCCATCACCGACAATCACGCTAGGTCTTATTTTCGGGGAAACAGGGTATGAAGAATACGGGAGATTGTTGTCACATGTACCACACAGCCAGTACTTTCCAGATATTCCTGCAGCTCCTCTAATGTTGCTGTAGGCCTCTTGGCAGCCTCCCTGACCAGTTTTCTTCTCGTCTTTTCATCAATTTTGGAGGGACGTCCAGTTCTTGGTCATGTCCCTGTTGTGCCATATTTTCTCCACTTGATGATGACTGTCTTCACTGTGTTCCATGGTATATATAATGCCTTGGAAATGATTTTCTACCCTTTTCTTGACTGATACCTTCTAACAATGAGATCCCTCTGATGCTTTGGAAGCTCTCTGCGGACCATGGCTTTTGCTGTAGAATGCGACTAAGAAAATGTCAGGAAAGACCTACTAGAACAGCTGAACTTTATTTGGGGTATTCAGAGGCACTTTAAATGATGGCAGGTGTGTACTGACTCCTATTTAACATGAGTTTGAATGTGATTGCTTAATTCTAAACACAGCTACAATCCCCAGTTATAAGAGGGTGTGCACACTTATGCAACCACATTATTTTATTTTTACTTCCTCCCCCCCGTAAAAGATTTCAGTTTGTTTTACAACTGAGTTGTACAGTTTATCGGTCACATTAAAAGTGGAAAAAGTTTTGAAATAATTTATCTTGGTCTCATTTTTTTTACATCACAGAAACCAGAGATTTTAACAGGGGTGTGTAGACTTTTTATACAGGCAGTCCCCGAGTCACAAACCTCCAGCTTGCGAACGACTCCATTTTACGAACGGGAGGCGGCGCGACGTCTCTGCCGTTCTGCGCATGCGCGGCCGCTTTTCGACGGCAGGCACGTCGGAAAACGACGTCTGCGCATGTGCGGCTACTTGACAGAACATCGGAAAACGACGTCTTTGTCGTTCTGCGCATGCGCTTCCGACTTACGAACATATTCAACTTAAAGAGGAGTTCCACCCGAGGTCCAGTAGAAAATTTTTTTTTTTAAAGTCAGCAGCTACAAATACTGCAGCTGCTGACTTTTAATTGGACACTTACCTGTCCCAGGGTCCAGCGATGCGGGGGGATCGAAGCCCCGCTCGTCTCCCCCTCCGTTCAGCGGCGCCGGCATTGCAACTGTGGGCGCCGGGCTGTGGCTTCACAGCCTGGCACCCACTGCGCATGCGCGAGCGGCGCCGTGATTGGCCGCTCAGTCACCTGGGACCTGTAATGGGTCCCAGATGATTGACAGGAGGGAGGGAGCAGAGCGGAGCCCTTCTTGTGCCGAGGGGGAAGTGATGTCACCAGCCCAGGCACTGGAAGAGGCAGACTACGAGGGACCCCCTAGCAACAGGCATTTAGAGGTAAGTTAAAAAAAAAAAAATCCTAATTTTTTTTGTTTTGTTTTTTAGGATTTTTCATGTTTTTTTTTTTTTTTTTTTTTTTTTTTGGGTGGAACCCCACTTTAAGAACAAACCGGCAGTCCCTAACTCGTTCGTAACTCGGGGACTGCCTGTATCCACTGTAGGTGGAACAATCTTTTTAATAAATATATAAAGTTGTGTATGATTGCAGGCTATGCACATTTACTATGAGATTATATTTTGTATAACCTTGTTGCTAATAATGTAAAATGTTGCAAAAAAAACAAAAAAAAAACCTTCTTCAGGTCTATAAAGGAGCTCGGTGGCACCCGGGACCTGTACGGAGTCATGGAGTCAGATGTCAGGGAGAAGTGAAGAAAGTGAGAATAGCATCAATAGCGCAACGGTTACCATGTGAACAGAGCGGTGTCTTGTCTTCTCCGACTTGCGTTTATAGGAGTAAACAACACCGGAAAGCAGATACCGATGTAAGAACGTCGTTCGCTTGTCATCATCACCATCACTCAGGTCACCTTGAAGAGTTATCAGCCCCAGAATCGGGGTATCAAAAAAATCTATATATATCCTCCTGTCCAGTAGGGAAATCCTATTAGAGGCCGGCGGAAAGGAGATGATATTCATCCCGAGGCAAATTAATCTTAATGACCCAGAAAGCGCTAAACTCGTATGTGAGAAATGCCGTAATTTAAATCTGAAGTCCAGACAGGCAAAAAAAGACACAAAATAAGGCAGATCTGTTTTCTGTGACAAGTTGGGAGTTATTTAGCTCATTGGTAGCGCCAAACAGTGAGTTTCCTCCACGCCAAAAGTACGTTTTTAGCGCGTTTTCTGTCCACTTTTATTCAACACAAAGCAAAAAAATTACATGGATATCCCCCTGCGTTGGGAAGATATCTATGTGAACTTTTTCAGCCCCCCCCCCCCCCCCCCGGTCTCTTTATGGACCTCATGCCGCCTCCTAACCGCCAAACCTGGTGCTTGATAATTTGGGGGAGGGGACAACCAACGCCACCCCCCTCGGCGGAAGACAAGGCCCCCCCAGGAGGGACGGACAGGAACACCCCCCCCCCCCCCCCGCGGGAGAGAGACGGCCTCCTTAGCTTAGGAGGCAAATGTCCTGCCCGGGATGACTTCGATCTCCCCTCCTCCCTCCATGAAGAATGTGAAGTGCAGACTTTCAGCTTTAATTCAAGGGGTTGAAACTTAAACATCAAATACAAATTATAGGAACTGCAACCATTTTTATACACAGTCCCCCCCATTTTCAGGGGCTCAAATGTAATTGGACAAATATAATCAAACATAATGTTCATTGCCTGAAGTCTGGAACCCATGGATATTACCAGAGACTGGGTTTTCTTCTTTCTGATACTTTGCCAGGCTCTAACTGCAGTTGTCTTCAGTTGTTTGTTTGTTTTTGGGTCTTTCTGCCTTTAGTTTTGCCTTCAGCAAGTAAAAAGAATGCTCAATTGGGTTGAGATCAGGTGATTGACTCGGCCATTGCAGAATATTCCACTTCTTTTCCTTCAAAATCTCCTAGGTTGCTTTTGCAGTGTGTTTTGGATCATTGTCCATCTGTACTGTGAAGAGCCGTCCAATCAACTTTGCTGCATTTGGCTGAATCTGGGCTTACAGTATATCTCTAAACACTGCAGAATTCATCCGCCTGCTTCTGTCTTCTGTCACATCATCACTAAACACCAATGACCCAGTGCCACTGGAAGCCATGCATGTCCATGCCAATCACACTGCAAGCTCCACCATGCTTTACAGATGACGTTGTGTGCTTTGGATCATGAGCTGTTCCAAGTCTTCTCCACACATTTTTCTTCCCGTCATTCTGGTACAGATTAATCTTAGTTTCATCCAACCAAAGAATGCTTTTCAAGAACTGGTCTGACTTTTTTAGTTGTTTATTGGCAAAGTCTAATCTGGCTTTTCTATTCTTCAGGCTTTTGAATGGTCTGCACCTTGTGGTGAACCCTCTGTATTTGCTCTCATGAAGTCTTCTCTTGATTGTAGACTTTGACAATGATACGCCCACCTCCTGGAGAGTGTCCTTCACTTGTCTGGATGTTGTGAATGGGTTTTTCTTTACCATAGAGAGGATCCTGCGATCATCCACCACTGTTGTGTTCCTTGGACGTCCAGGGCTTTTTATGTTGCTGAACTCACCAGTGCGTTCTTCTTTCCTCAGAATGTACCAAACTGTTGATTTGGCCACTCCTAATGTTGCTGCTATCTCTCTGATGGATTTGTTTCATTTTTGAAGCCTTACAATGGCCTGTTTCACTTGGATGGACGGCTCCTTTGAAGGCATGATGTAGGTTCACAGAAAATGATTCCAAATGCAAATACCACATTTAGAATAAACTCCGGACCTTTTACCTGCTTAATTGATGAAGAAATAACAAACACATAGCCCACACCCGGCCATGAAACAGCTTTTGATTCAATTGTCCAATTACTTTTGGTCCCCTTGAAAAAGGGGGAGATGGCTATTCTTAGAAGCTGTAATTCCTAAACCCTTCCTCCGATTTGGATGTGCATACCCTCAAATTAAACCTGAGAGTGTGCACTTTGAGCCCATATCCATTATATAACTATAGCTTGAATGTGTTTTGGTAAATACCTGAAAAAAATAAAATTGTGCCTGTGTCCAAATATATATATATGGACCTAACTGTACACGCCAAAATACTCCAGCTCCAAACGGCTCCTGGGTTCCGGTGCCGACCCCTGAGTGGGTACACTGCTCCCTGTAATGTAGGATTATTTAATGTGACCTCCGAGCCTTCCCTTCAGTCTTGCACAGTTGTACAGGCTCCTCTCTTGGACTGAAAGTGCTTGCTCTGATTTTACTGCACACTGTGAGCTTCTCGAAATGTACGTTAGAAGCTGCAGCAAGTCAGAGGGAGCCTGCCCCATTTCCTGGCTGGAGGACATCCAACATCATCTAGCTCTTTCCTCCACAGCCTGGCTGTCCCTGGCCCGCCTTTTTTTTTTATTGATTGGATTTCAGCTCTTCCAATCATGGAGTTTCCGTGTCAAATGTTGGGATTAACTAGGGTGGTTTGCATGCAAATACAGCCTTCCTGGGAACAGGGTCAGAACAAGGGATGGACAGAAGGGACGGCTGCTCTCGGCGCAGGGTAGGGATGGAGGCGCCGCAAGTTCCTTCTCCTTTAAGGCTGACAGGAGTAGTGACAGCGGCATCACTACTTCTGCCAGCCCATCGCTGGAAGCTACAAGAAGAGGAGGAGAGAGCCGGGAGGAGGTGCGGGCTTTGCTCTCTCTCCCCCTCCTCCTCATAAGCTTGCACAAAACAAAGGGGTGGGGGTGTAATTTGGCATCCTTGCCCTGGGCACTGGATGATCTTGTCCTGGCACTGCCTGGGAATGCCCATTCCTCCAGACTGACACCCGCCCATCAATACATTTTGTTATTTGCATAACTCCTCCCAAGAGCCAGCCCTCTTCTTACAACAGGACTGAGAGGAGTAGTGAGGCAGGGGGCTGGGATGTTTTCAGGAGAGCTATATACAGCACCCTGCCAGCCCCTCCCACCAGTCATGATCTGCCTTCATTGCATAGAGAAGTACAGAGACCCAGTGATCACATCACAGTGAATAAAATAAGGAATGTAATAAAATCAGAAAGGGTTTGTTTAAAATGTCACTAGCATGTTGATGAAGGGGGGATGGAAGGAACCAGGGAAGGCAAAATGTAAGCAGATTAAACTTCAGCTTTAATGATACAAACAAGAAACACATTAGCATAAACTCTCATCTGTACTGAGCGTGTGCATGAGCTGTAATACTGATGACGGATTGTGCCAACATTGTTTATTTATATACCTATACCACTATACTGTATGTAGGAGAAGGATGAAAACCCAATCACTAAGATTTACATTGACGTCATTTCAAAAGTGCTTTTCTATCTATTTAAAGGGAATTCATAACGATACTTTCATTTTATTTGATAGAGTGCAAAAGGGGTTAAATTCACTAGTTTCCTTTTTGCTATCTGTGTCCCATTGGGGAGATCTCCCTTCACTTCCTGTCCTGCAGACCCAACAGGAAGGAAGAAGAAATCTCCCTGAACTGCCACTTGTGACTACAACATTTGTTCCCAATAGTTGATTTCTTTAACCCTTTGCTCTCATGACAGCTCCAAATTTTAGGATTTCCACTCATTTTCTGTCTCGTCGACAGTAGTCACCAGCATAGCTCCCAACTGTCCCTGATTTGGAGGGACTGTCCCTGATTTGGAGCAATGTCCCTCTGTCCCTCTTTCCTCCTCATTTGTCGCTCATTTTGGTCTGATCTATATAGTTGTATATAAAATGCACTTTTTATCTATCAAAAAGTGTTTTCCAGCGCTAAACCTTTCATCTGATTTCTAAATTGCTGCATTTGTAAATTCCAAAAGCCAATATAAAGGAATAGTAGTGGTAAAAAAAAAGCACTTGTGGGTTTTACCAATCATGTTTTTTTGTACACTTCTCCCTTAAGGGGGCGTGGCAAGGGGCGTGTCCTATGCCTGCATACTTTTGCTGATAGGTGTCCCTCATTCCTTTCTCAAAAAGTTGGGAGGTATGTTCACCAGTACATTTTAAAATGATTTTAAACTCAATTTTTGTTTTCGTTTAAATAACAAACATGTTATACTTACCTGCTCTGTGTAATGGTTTTTCACAGAGCAGCCCCAATCCTCTGAGCCCCGACAGCACTGTCGCCCCCGCCAAGTGCCCCCATGGCAAGCCCCTTGCTATGGGGGCACTAGTGATGGGTCGATCCCAAGCCTCACTGTCTGCGTTTATTGACACAGAGAGCAGGACTTGTCCCATCCCCCACTCGACTGGCTGTGATTGACAGCCAATGACTCCTGTTGCTGTGTCTGAACCCATGAGCCAAGATCGGGCTCAGGTAAGTATAGAGGAAGGCTGTAGGGGGGACTAAATGCAGAAGGTTTTATTTTTTTTTTCTACCTTAAAGAGGGAGTCCCGCAAAAAAATACAAATACTGCAGCTGCTGACTTTTAAAATAAGGACACTCACCTGTCCCAGGGTCCAGCGATGTCGGCACCCGAGACCGAATCGTCCCTCGGTCCTCGGGTGCTGCCGCCGCCATTCTCTGTAAGGGAATCAGGAAGTGAAGCGCTGCGGCTTCACTTCCCGGTTCCCTACTGCGCATGCGCGAGTCGCGCTGCGCTTCCCAACTGGTCTCCACTGTCTCTGGGACCCGTGTGTGTCCCAGCAGACAGCGCGGTGGGGACGGGAAGAGGCGTAGACTCCTGTGGGAGTCTATGTCGGAAGTGGGTGCAAATACCTGTCTTAGACAGGTATCTGCACCCCCCTCCCCCCTGAAAGGTGCCAAATGTGACACCGGAGGGGGGGAGGGTTCCAAAAAGCGGAGGTTCAATTTTTGTGTGAACATCCGCTTAAATGCATAGCATGCATTAAAGTAAAATACCTTCTGCTCTAAGAACCACTTTAAATCAGCAGTTTTCATTGAGGCTGGGTTCACACCATTGCCACACGCGGCTCCCAGCAGGGGGTCCGGTGGATCCTGGTTCTGATTTTTGGCTGAATTCAGACCTGAAATGGACCAAAAGACGCACAGGGCTCCTGTGCAAATTAACACCGGAGCTGCAGCCAAGATGTGTGAGCCCCATATGCCTCGTGGATCGGTTCGGGTCGGTACAGTTTGAATGGCATAGAATGGTCCAGTCTATTCTGGTGAGCGTTTCCACTGCAAGTGGGACCACAAGGGGCCATACAGGGTTTAGAAAAAATGCCTCAGCATAGCACAGCAGAGGGTTTTCTGTCAGCCAATCAGTGGAATGTATCGTAGCTCCGCCCTAACCGAACCGTTACATTTTCTATGGCCCCACATCTGAAGCAGGACCCTGAATGGAGCGGTACGGTTCAGTTGTATGGGCCGCTTTCATAATGGAAACACCCAAAATAGCGTACCGAACCGAACCGCTCAGTGGAAACGAGGCAATAGAGAGCAGGTCAAAATCTCCTGACATGCGAATTGGATGTGGGGAGCCTCAACCTGTCCTTAGCAGTACAACTTTTCCACAAATAATAAAATAAATCTATCTATCTATATATATAATTATTATACAGGATTTATATAGCGCCAACAGCTTGCTTTACAACATGGGGGCAGACAGTACACTTACAACAATACATATCAATACTGGAGGGATCAGAGGGCCCTGCTCATTAGAGCTTACAATCTAGAAATTATATATATATATATATATATATATATATATATATATATAATATATATACGGGGCTTTTTTTCTAGAGGATAGGTGCAGTTACCCCTTGTCTCCGCCCCCCTACCCACTTCTGAGCACGTCCCTTGGTACCACCCCCTACTAGCCACCTCCCAGTACCGCCACTTTTAGAGAATACAGAACCAAGTGTCATATTTTTTTTTTGTGCTAAGTAATTTGTATGGAATTTGTTAATTATACCAAGAGAAACAGTAAAATAGATACCTCCAGCAATAGCAGACCCCGCCACCAACAATAGATCCCCCAGCAACAATAGATGACCCCACCAAAGCAATAAATCCACTACAGAAAAAATGTATCTCCTAGCAGCCAACATCAATAGACCCTTCAGCAGGCAGCAACAATAGACTCCTCCCTCAATGGTAGACCCCCAACCAGCAACAATAGACTACTCCCTCAATGGTAGACCCCCAACCAGCAACAATAGACTCCTCCCTCAATGGTAGACCCCAACCAGCAATAATAGACATCTCACTCAACAGTAGATCCCCCCAGCGACAATAGATTGCCCTACTAGCAACAACAGACCATCCCAACTATAGTCCCCTTCCAGCAACAATAGATCCTCCAGCATATCCCAGCACCAATTGCCATTAGATACATTCAATGCTAGAGGTGCTGGAACTGCATTCCCACTGAAAAAAAACCCTATATTTTTTTTTATATATATATATATACACACACACACACACACACACACACAGGCGTGTAAGAAGAGGGCTGACTCTTGGGAGGAGTTATGCAAATATCAAAATGTATTGATGGGCGGGTGTCAGTCTGGAGGAATGGGCATTCCCAGGCAGTGCCAGGACAAGATCATCCAGTGCCCAGGGCAAGGATGCCAAAATGCACCCCCCCCCCCCATTTTGTGCAAGCTTATGAGGAGAAGGGGGAGAGAAGCACAGCCCGCACCTCCTCCCGGCTCTCTCCTCCTCTTCTTGTAGCTTCTAGCGCTGGGCTGGCAGAAGTAGTGATGCCGCTGTCGCTACTCCTGTCAGCCTTAAAGGAGAAGGTACTTGCAGCGCCCCCATCCCTACGCTGCGCCGAGGGCAGCCGTTATGGTTGCCACCTTATCCCTTTAAAAGGTAGAGCGGAGTCTAGCTTGTTGATTCTGCCCTGAATGTCCTTGTTCTAGCACTTCCTGTTGTGGGGTGACAACTGCCTCCCAGGTGTGCTTCAAAGTTGTCACACTGTCACAGGCTTCCATTTGAGACCTGGAGTAGCCATGCTGACACACATTCTACAGGCATGGTCCACTGTTGTCACCACCAGGAAGCCAGCCAGGAGAAATGGTGTGCAATGGATGTCACACACTGCATAGATGTCATCCAATAACGGTTTACGTTTACTTTAATCTTTGTATGCCTAGCTAACAAAGCTAGCATATAGGAATGTCAATGCACCACCAATGCACATTACAATGGTGCACTATCAAAAGGGACCCAATTCAGAAGGTTTAAATGAAAGCAGATGTAACCATGGGAATCCAAGCTGCCATGCCCAACAGCATCTATTAGCTGAGTCCTTCTCTGATCTGTGGAAGTATCAGCACTGGGACTAATACAGCAATTAAATAAACTGACAGCACACTCACCTGAAGGTTACCGCATTCCTCCTTAAGAGATCCAGAATGGCAGAAAACAGCCGTAGACCTCCCAGGTGTGAACCAACCACGGCAAAACAAAATAATGGCAGTCAGTCACTTTATAATTAGCGCAGAAGAATTTAATTAGGTCCCTTTTGCTGCCTGGCAGGGCTGAGTACTGAAATGGGAGCGGAGCGTCTCACCTAGAACAGGCAACTCTTAAAGGGACAAGCACTGACCCAAGTGCTGGAATGCATGTAGGGGACTCCCAACTTTTGTTTCCCATCCTGACCTTACATCACTGCATCGGGCTACCAAAGTGCATCCAAAAACCAGAACAAAGACAAATATGTAATATATTGAAGCTTATCAGTTCTTAGAAGTGGCAGATGCATTCTCTTTTTTTCCCCTTTGCAACTGGTGATCCTGCTAAGAACACTCTTCCTGTCCCAGACTCACTTTCCATGCTGTATCTATGGTCCCCTTTCAGGCAAAGAGGATCCACCTGCTCAGCAGGCAATCTCTCCGCTGATCCTCGCTAAGCAGGTGGATGACAGGTCCGTGTCCGCTCCGCTATGCAGAGCAGACACGGACACAGCCCACTATTCTCTATGGATGGAAACAGATTGCATATCCGTTTCCGTCCGATTGTTATCCGATCCACCTGACAGATTGCAAACATATCGGATCGGATGCCTGGCGCCCCATAGAGAACAATGGGTGATCCAATCGGGTCCACCTTAACAACAGGCAGGGCGGACTCGATGGGTCCACTGGTGTGAAAGGGGCCATAGAGGAGCAGCATAGTCACCCTAGGACAAGGCTACAGAACGCCTCTTCTCTTCAAACAGGTATTTTTTTGAACTTACAAACAGCCCAGTCAAACTATTGTGTTGCGATAACTCACCTTAACCCAAAACACATGCACTGGTGTGATGAAGTGCCATTTATTCTAAATGATACCCCAACACACCTTTCTGGGGGACATGCATTGAAGCACAAACAAATGGCATTAGCGTGCATTGCGGTGCAGTGTGCTACCAAGATGTTCCGTGCTCGATTTTTGGACTGTTCGTCAGGGGCGTTGCTAGGTCTACAAAAGATCTGGGGCTAGAGCCCATAGCAGCGTAGTAAAGAAAGTCATACGCTTGGGTGGGCATACACATGTATATAATATACGTGTGTGTGTGTTTGTGTGTATATCTCCAGAAAGCCTCCCCCTTGCATCAGTGTGCCCAGAGAGCCCCCCTTACATTAGGGTCCCCAGAGAGCCCCCCTTACATTAGAGTCTCCGGAGAGCCTCCCCCTTAAATCAGGGTCCCCAGAGAGCCTCCCCCTTAAATCAGGGTCCCCAGAGAGCCCCCCACTTACATCAGGGTCCCCAGAGAGCCTCCCCTCCCCTTGGGGACCCCTGCAGAGACTCGGGGCTATGGGCCCCAGATTCGGGGCTATAGCCCCAAAAGCCACCCCCTAGCGACGCCACTGCTGTTCGTTACTTTGAGTAATGGGCAAATTAATGGGGTGCCTTAAAAGAGAAGTATTACTAAAGATTTTTCAGTAATTCTTCTCTTGTGGGTCACAGGAGTACATTTACTTTTGCTCTGCTGTGATCCAAAGTCATCTGATAGCGGACTATTATTGCCAGCTATCAGCTGATGGGGCAAAGCTGCATCTAGCTTCAGAAGAATCCCTACAATATTGTCAGGATCCAGCTCACTGTTTGAGTGACAGCTGGCTCCACCTTTTAGCACATGGCTGAGCATTAAAGCCATATGCTCCCGCCCTTTCTCCAACCTGGTGCTCCAGGAATCACTGGAGGAGCAGTCATTGCTAAGTGATCAGTGGTCATGTAATCAGACAGTTGTCGTTCTTACAGCCAACACGGGACATATGATACAACCAGGAGGAGAGTATGGATGTTTTTTTGTTTTTTTTTAACCTTTGCTTTGCCAAGGGAGCTACTTCCAGGATCAGAGGCTGCAGCCCCGCCCCCCTGAAAAATGCCACCCAAGGTAAACGCCTTTTTTGCCTCACGGTGGATGCACCCTTGGTTCAGTGTACATACACTTTAAGTGCTTTTTTTCCAGTAGCCTAGAGCAGCCCATTTCAACCAAGGTGCCTTGGCAAAATGCCTAGAAATTGCCCAAAAATTGTATATAAGTCAGGAGGTGGATCAAGCCTACCTATGAGTTACATAAAGCCGCTGGTTTTCATTGTGCAGCATTACAACCTTCTAGCCGCCAGTGTCCTAACAACCAATAACATCAAAGGCCGATAAGGAAGACATCGGGCACCTGCACAACATCCTTGTTTGTCCCTCTTCTTCCCCTCTCCATAAGCGTTGGGGGTCACATTAGCTGAGTGATGGAGAGAAGCTGAGGGAGAAGAGAAACATAGGAATACTAAACAGTGCCAGTGTGCAAAGGTGGAAGAATAAATCACCTCTAATGTTGGGTTTCTTATGTGTGTGGATGTTGCTGCATTATGTAAAACTATTCGTTTTGTTTTTTAAATTTTGGAATGGGGTGCCGCTAGATTGTCTGGCATTTTAATGAGTGCCTTGACAGAAAAAAAGGTTGAGAAACACTGGCATAGAGTACTAGGAACACTGGGGTTAATTTACTAAAACTGGAGCGCAAAATCTGGTGTGTCTGTGCATGGTAGCCAATCAGCTGCTAACTTAATTAAGCTTTAACAAAAAAAACTTGGAAGCTGATTGGTTCCTATGCACAGCTGCACCAGATTTTGCACTCTCCAGTTTTAGTAAACCAACCCCACTATTTCCTGAGCTTTGTGAATGTGTAAGCCAGGGGTCTCCAAACTTTCTAAACAAAGGGCCAGTTTACTGTCCATCGGGTTTTAAGGGGGCTAGACTGTGGTCAGTATAAGTAGAAAATGACCCAGCATCAGTGCCCCATCATTGATATCAGTGGGAGGAATGGTGCCCCATCATTGATATCAGTGGGAGGAATGGTGCCCCATCATTGATATCAGTGGGAGGAATGGTGACCCATCATTGATATCAGTGGGAGGAATGGTGCCCCGTCATTGATATCAGTGGGAGGAATGGTGCCCCGTCATTGATATCAGTGGGAGGAATGGTGCCCCGTCATTGATATCAGTGGGAGGAATGGTGCCACATCATTGATATCAGTGGGAGGAATGGTGACCCATCATTGATATCAGTGGGAGGAATGGTGCCCCGTCATTGATATCAGTGGGAGGAATGGTGCCACATCATTGATATCAGTGGGAGGAATGGTGACCCATCATTGATATCAGTGGGAGGAATGGTGACCCATCATTGATATCAGTGGGAGGAATGGTGCCCCGTCATTGATATCAGTGGGAGGAATGGTGCCACATCATTGATATCAGTGGGAGGAATGGTGCCCCATCATTGATATCAGTGGGAGGAATGGTGCCACATTATTGAAATCAGTGGGAGGAATGGTGCCCCATCATTGATATCAGTGGGAGGAATGGTGCCACATCATTGATATCAGTGGGAGGAATGGTGCCCCATCATTGATATCAGTGGGAGGAATGGTGACCCATCATTGATATCAGTGGGAGGAATGGTGCCCCGTCATTGATTTCAGTGGGAGGAATGGTGCCCCGTCATTGATTTCAGTGGGAGGAATGGTGCCCCGTCATTGATATCAGTGGGAGGAATGGTGCCCCGTCATTGATATCAGTGGGAGGAATGGTGCCACATCATTGATATCAGTGGGAGGAATGGTGGCACATCATTGATATCAGTGGGAGGAATGGTGCCCCATCATTGATATCAGTGGGAGGAATGGTGCCACATTATTGAAATCAGTGGGAGGAATGGTGCCCCATCATTGATATCAGTGGGAGGAATGGTGCCACATCATTGATATCAGTGGGAGGAATGGTGCCCCATCATTGATATCAGTGGGAGGAATGGTGCCCCATCATTGATATCAGTGGGAGGAATAGTGCCACATCATTGATATCAGTGGGAGGAATAGTGCCTCAAGGGCCAGATAAAGGCAAGCAAAGGGCCACATCCGGCCCCTGGGCCACAGTTTGGAGACCACTGGTGTAGGCCATAGTTCCTTTGTAGCCATACATTATACAGTCCTTCCCAGAAGCCATATAACAAAATCTGTCTTCAATGGATTGAGTGAGGAAAGGTGCCCCATCATTGATATCAGTGGGAGGAATAGTGCCACATCATTGATATCAGTGGGAGGAATGGTGCTCCATCATTGATTTCAGTGGGAGGAATAGTGCCCCATCATTGATATCAGTGGGAGGAATAGTGCCCCATCATTGATATCAGTGGGAGGAATGGTGCCCTATCATTGATATCAGTGGGAGGAATGGTGCCCCGTCATTGATATCAGTGGGAGGAATGGTGCCACATCATTGATATCAGTGGGTGGAATGGTGCACCATCATTGATATCAGTGGGAGGAATAGTGCCACATCGTTGGTTTTAATGGCAGGAATAGTGCCCCGTTGTTAATATCAATAAGAAGAATAGTGCACCATTGATGGTGTCAGTAGAGAAAATGGTGCTCCATCATTAATGTCAGTTGGTGGAATAGTGCCTCAAGGGCCAGATAAAGGCAAGCAAAGGGCCACATCCGGCCCCCGGGCCACAGTTTGGAGACCACTGGTGTAGGCCATAGTTCCTTTGTAGCCATACAGTCCTGCCCAGAAGCCATATAACAAAATCTGTCTTCAATGGATTGTATACAATTTAAGATTCTAGCTTAAAAGTGACCTTTCTGATTATATATAATTAGCAGTTCATGGACTTTACTTGCCATGTGCACCTGTCTTTATGTTGAAGGAAATATCTTGAAGGTCAACACTAAAGCAACATTTTACTATTTTTTTAAAGAAGTGAAAAAAAAAATGTCGCTCTGCTTTAACAAATTGTCTGGAGCCACACTTTAAACATGAATGTCAGAGCCGTATCAGAGGACAGTAGCAGGTAACCAGCAATCTTTTGCATAAAACTTCCCCCGGCTTTCATCTGGAACAGCTCCTGGATGGAAGATTTCGACTTCAAGGACAAAGCAAAGTTAACTCCTTATCAGTGACGGGTTCAGCAGGCATTTTCACACTGACATTATCCCAGTAAGACACATGCTCTCCATTCTGCTCCTCGCCTTCAGGATTTTCTTGTAATGTGGAAAATGTCTGAATCCCTTCAAAAAGTTTCAGGGTGGAAATACATCTAGTCCTCTAGAATAAAAAAACAAAAAAAAAACTTCAAGGTCTTTACTCAATCTCCTGTTCAGTCTCAGAAGCTTCGAGGGGATATCGCTCACACTCTGCATTTCAAGAAAGGTTAAACCACCTTGTCAAAATATTGAAGTTCGACATGGAAAATTTCAGACTGTGTGGATTAGGGATAAATCTCTGGGATTATCTGCCCTTCAAGGGAGCCAACATGAGCTGCCTTTTTTTCTCCTTCATGTCTAGAAGACAGAAGGATTTGAACTAGCCCGCGGCATGGGCCCTTCCTGACACTCTTCGGGGACACGCCGCTACTAGGTCAATCAGCCTGAAATAGTGTGTGTGTTGGGGGTGGGGAGGTGCAAGATCTCATCCCATTTTAAAACGAGAACATCAAAAATATGTGTGCCCATTAAATCCTGATTGCACATCACTGGAGGGCACCTGAATAATCTGATGCGTTTCAGGGGCTCAATACTCACCCTTTATTAGGGCTTGGCCTCTAAGGGATTCTACATTAGATATATTAAAAGCCATCGTGTTTCACGGGCTCAGTTCAACCCCTCCTCTTTCATTAGGGTTTAACTTCTGAAGGATTCTACATTAGAAAATAATGAAAGCCAACACATTCAAGGGGCTCAATACTACCCCTTCATTGGGGGCTCAGCTGTTAAAGGATTCTTCCTTGGGTATCTTAAAAGTCAACATGCTTCAGGATCTCAATACTTCCCCTTCCTTAGGGCTTCGCCTCTAAAGACTATATATATATTCAAATATTTTGAAAGCTGAAACATTTCAGGGGCTCAGTACTCTCCATTCATTAGAGTTTGGCCTCCAAAATATTTTACATTGGATCCCTTTCATTAGGGATTGGCCTCTAAAGGACTCTACTTTGGAATATACTTAAAGTTGAACTGTTTCAAGGGTTTAATACTCCCCTTTCAATATGTCTTGGCCAATAAAGGATTCTACCTTGGATATATTGAAAGTTGACACCCTTCAGGAGCCCAATACTCCCCCTTCCTTAGGGCTTCGCCTCTAAAGACTATATATATTCAAATATTTTGAAAGCTGACACATTTCAGGGGCTCAGTACCCTCCCTTTATTAGAGTTTGGCCTCCAAAATATTTTATATTGGATATATTGAAAGCTGACACATTTCAGGGGCTCAATACTCCCCCTTCATTAGGGCTTATTCTCTAAATGATTCTACATTGGAATATATCGTAAGGCGACATGTTTGAGGGGATCAATAATCCCCTTTATTGGGGTTTAGCTTCTAAAGGATTGTACTTTGGAATATACAAAAAGTTGACCTGTTCCTAGGGCTCAGTACTCCCCCTTCACTGATACTTAGCCTCTAAAGGATTCTACATTGGAATATATTGAAAGCCAGCATGTTTCAGTTGGCCCAATACTTCCCTTTCGTTAGGGTTTGGCCTCGAAAGGACTCGAAAGGGCTCTACTTTGGAATTAACTGAAAGTCGAGCTGTTTCAGGGGTTCAGTATTCCCCCTTCACTGGTACTTAGCCTCATAAGGATTCTACATTGGAATATATTGAAATTCACCATGTTTCAGTTGGCTCAATACCTCCCCCCCTTTCATTAGGGATTGGCCTCTAAAGGACTCTGGAATATACTAAAAGTTGAGCTGTTTTAAGGGTTTAATACTCCCCCTTCATTATGTCTTGGCCGTTAAAGGAATTGGAATATATCGTAAGGCGACATGTTTGAGGGGATCAATAATCCCCTTTATTGGGGCTTAGCTTCTAAAGGATTCTACTTTGGAATATACTAAAAGTTGACCTGTTCCTGGGGCTCAGTACTCCCCCTTCACTGGTACTTAGCCTCTTAAGGATTCTACATTGGAATATATTGAAAATCACCATGTTTCAGTTGGCTCAATCCCCCCCCCCCCCTTTCATTCGGGCTTGGCCTCTAAAGGACTCTACTTTGGAATATAATAACGTTGAGCTGTTTCAAGGGTTTAATACTCCCCCTTCATTATGTCTTGGCCGTTAAGGGATTCTACATTGGATATATTGAAAGTTGACACACTTCAGGAGCCCAATACTCCCCCTTCATTGGGGCTTCATTAGGGCTGTTTCAGGGGTTCAGTACTCCCCCTTCACTGGTACTTAGCCTCTTAAGGATTCTACATTGGAATATATTGAAATTCACCATGTTTCAGTTGGCTCAATACCCCCTTCCCCCCCCCCCTTTCATTAGGGCTTGGCCTCTAAAGGACTCTACTTTGGAATATACTAAAAGTTGTTGAGCTGTTTCAAGGGTTTAATACTCCCCCTTCATTATATCTTGGCCGTTAAGGGATTCTACATTGGATAATTGGATATATTGAAAGTTGACACACTTCAGGAGCCCAATACTCCCCCTTCATTAGGGATTTACCTCTAAATGATTCTACATTTAGAGTGTATTGTAAGCCAACACATTCTATGGGCTCAGAACGCCCCCTTTATTAGGACTTAGCCTCTGAAGCAGGGGTCTACAAACTTTCTAAACAAAGTGCCTGTTTACTGTCCTTCAGACTTTAGGGGTTCGGAGTGGCCAGTGGAAGTAGAAGATTCCCCAGCATCAGTAGGGCTAAAAAAAAAAAAAATACATAGTGCCTGTAGTCAGTAGAAGGAGGAATAGTGCACCATCATTCGTATTAGTGGGATGAATAGTGCCTAATTGTTTATCAGTGGGAGGAATAGTGACCTATTGCTGGTGTCAGTGGTGGGAATAATGTCCCATCAGTGGTGTCAGTGGAAGAAAAAATGCCCCATTGTTGTTGTCAGTTGGAGGAATAGTGCCCCAGGGGCCGGATAAAGGCAAGCAAAGGGCTGCGGTTTGGAGACTACTGCTCTAAAGGATTCTACATTGGAATATAATGAAAGCCAATACATTTCAGGGGCTCATGACTCCCCCTACCCCCTTTAGGGCTTAGCTTCTAAAGGATTCTTAATTTTTTAAATATATTGAAATACATAAAAAAGTCTGACACAGATCAGCCCCTGCTGCAGCCTCTCACATTGTGGCTTTTTACAAAGTTGCAATGTTGCAGTCTGATCACTGGGGGGGGGGGGGGGGGGGGGGGGAGACTGAGGAAATGCTTTCTCCTGCCTGCAGCAAACTGATGACATCATCTCAGCCTAGGCATAGTCACTGACTGGAGCTCAAGGATGGCTTTTTGTTGCTAAAAGGTGGACCTGAAAAATGATACTATTGCTGTTTATTTTGGCAAGTCGGGTATTTATTCATGTAGACTTAAAGAGTTACCTACGGTCTCTTTATCCTTTTTGGACTAGCAGAAGCACAAGTTCTGTTTATTTTGTGCATGAGCATCAAGGAACAAATTGATTTTCAAGTCAGATAATAAACAATCTTTGATTCACCTAAATATATGCAGATAGATTTGTTCACAAGAGAAACTTACATCTCCAGAATCAAAACTGCATGGATTCTTAAACCGTGTGATTCTCCAGAGAACAGTCAAACAAAAAAATCAGCAGACTCTGTATTGCAGCATTACTACTCATTAGTTAGTTGTATAATGGAAAAATCTGTAGATGCACAATAGGCATCCTTATATAATGGGTGTTGATAACCAATAACCGCATTACTGGCCAGAAAATGTTATGTATTCCTCAGCTGAATTGGAAAAAGAATGTTCTAGGGTGACTCAAGGACAGGTCTCCCTGGGTATGTAACGTTAAGGACTGTTCTGCGGTGACTTGGGTGCCCTGGTTATGTAGCAATGAAGACCGTGGGGGCGTGGTCTGGACGGCATGGTGTGAGGAGTGTGGAACGGGAGCTCCACTTGCCGAATATCCCTGACTGCATATCCTGGGGCTACTATTAGAGTTTACTTACCAACCGCCGGTTCACCGACTGCACTGTACTCATGGGAACCATGTCACCGCCAAAAAAGGCAATAGAATCGGCTGCCAAACTAGCCAAATGCCGGCACATGGACAAGAAGGCCGAGGAAGAAAATGGCGCCGGCTCTTCTTCTCCTATGGACTGCAGAGGACACAGCTCGCGTGCTGGAGGCAATTTCAGATTGCAAAAGTACCCTGACAGGTAAGATCGAGGAGGTTAAAATTGATGTTTCGTTAATCAGCCAAGACCTGCAAAGACTCAGGGATCAGGTCACGGAGATGGAGACCCGCATCTGCCGCGTGGAGGACGAGGTGCCACCACTGCAAGTTGCTACCGAACGGCTCCAGCATCAGCTTGCTATGGTCCTAGCCAAGCAAGATGATATGGAGAACCGCCTTAGGAGATGTAACCTACGTTTTGTAGGCTTGCCAGAGGGTTCAGAGGGCTCCGACCCCCCCCCTCTCATTTCTTGAAAACCTCCTTGTCACCTCCTTTGGAAGGGCTGAATTTTCTACAACATTCGTAGTGGAAAGGGCGCGTAGATTGGCTGCTAACCCCCCCCCCCCCCAAGGCGCACCACCCCGAACATTCATAGCCAAAATGCTCAACTTCCGCGACCGCAACACCGTCCTTCGCCTCACCAGGCTGAAGGGCAACATTCCATTTAAAAACGGCGAGATTAAAGTTTTCCCGGACTTTTCGGCTGAGGTCCAGAAAAAGAGAGCGCACTTCACCGAAGCCAAGCGGCAGCTGAGGATCCACCACTATTCCTACGCCATGTTATTTCCGGCAAGGCTTTGAGTCGTTGGAGAGGATCGAGCGCACTTCTTTGATACGCCGGAGGCCACCTTTGCTTGGTTGGAAAGCAAGGCGGCGCCGGCACGGGAGCCCGTCTGAAGCTTCGACCTGTGCCTGTAAAGGAATGACTGGCTCCAGCTATGTGAGAAGATCCACATCACCGTTATGTTTTCCACTGAGCCTGGGACTGCCTGCCCTGATGGTACTGTGAATCTCACGTTTTGCCCACAGCTCCCTTTCATCCGGCCCTAGCCGAACTCCGCTCCCTGTTTTTGCACTGACTGCAATGTCCCCCCTCATCTTGTTAGTTGCTCCCCCTCCACCATAAATATGCTTGAAGATGCTGGACTTGTACTATAGCCCCGCACTTTCTGTTTTAAAGGCAGGCTGACAACCGTCATGACACCTGTAGCTCGGACCCAAACCTCCAAATATGTCAGCTCCCCCCGCAAACATCCTGAAGATGTAAGACCGGGTGTCTCACTCCTTATACTGCTGTTTGATCTACAGCAGATAATCGCCCCCCTAGATGCGGGTGCCCCCTGGGACCCTGCTATATTCAATGTCGAACATAATGTTTGTCGATTACTGCTAAGTATGATTTCCCTGGCCTGTCCGGTCTCCACTGGCTGCACTCAGTGTCTACTTGATGCGCTGTTTGGACGGACACGCCAGTGTGTTTGTTTTTTTTTATTTTCAAGTGTTCTTATTGTTTTAAAGCAATGAAGACTGTTCTGGGGTGATGTGAGGACACGTTTGACCTTGTTACGTAATTTTCATTTCAATTGTTTTTATTAAAGTGATTGTTAAAATAGTTGTATACCCCCAATAGTGAGTTTTACCTATAGGTAAGCCTAGAATAAGGCTCACCTATAGGTAGTGGAAATATCTCCTAAACGTGCGCCATTTAGGAGATATTTACCTTGTAGTGCACCGATGATGTCATCGGTACATGCGCTGTGAAGAAACGGACCTCCGTGCCGTTTCTTGCTGAGCGTGTGCCGTGACTGGGGGCTCCGGCGTGCATGCATGGGAGTGACGTCACGCGTCTCCGGCCAGGCACACAGCCAGAGTCTGCGGCCCCGGAAGGAAGAGGGGACAGCGTGGGCTTCTTTTGCAGGTAAGTGCCACATAGTGGGCTAGTATGGCATACTAGCCCATTATGCTTTTACTTTGCAGGGTTTGCTGGAAACAAAAGAGGAAGTACCGTATATACTCGAGTATAAGCCGAGTTTTTCAGCACATTTTTTTGTGCTGAAAATGCCCCCTCGGCTTATACTCGAGTCAAGCACTTTTCTGCAGCAGAGAATGACATTTTCCAAACTGAATTTGGGGCCCCGTGTCTCGGGGCCACTTGGTGCTAGGAACCTCAAATTTTGTGTGCAAACCCAGTAGAACTAGCACTACAACATATACAAAGCTGGGGTTCCTAGCACTAAGTGGCCCCAAGATACGGGGCCCCAAATTTGTCTCGGAAAACGCTATTCTCTGCTGCAGAAAAGTGCTTGACATTTTCCGAACTGACTTTGGGGCCCCGTATCTCAGGGCCACTTGGTTCTAGGAACCGCAGCTTTGGATATATTGTAGTGCTAGTTGGGTTTGCACTTGGGGTTCCTAGCACCAAATGGCCCTGAGATACGGGGCCCCAAAGTCGGTTAACTGTGTCCATCAGCAGCAATGTCATTTTGGGACCCTTCGGGTCCAGAGACCCCAAATTTTGGCTGCACCTAGGGGGCATCTAGGAACCCTTAACTACCGAGTTTGAAGTTTGTGGGACCTGTGGCTGCAAATGGGCACAGTGAGGCATGCAAATGGGCATTGTTAACCCTCTTTTCCACTTACAGTAGCGCATTTCTCACCGTAGGCTTATACTCGAGTATATATGGTAAAACCCAGCAGGGTTTACTTCCGCTTTAAGCCACTTGTATAAAAATCTCCCACCCCTCTGTATTCGAACAATAAGTTCCCCTGTGTCTGAGTTATATCATAAATATGCTTATCTGTACTGATAACACAGCGCCTTCCTCTGACCAGGTGCCTCCTCTCTCTTCTCCTCTGCTTGGCTGACATTTCAGCAGGCAGGGCCGAGCACTGCCGCTGACATCAGTCGGGGAGGAGAGGAGAGACAGAGCCGAGGAGTCACATGATCACAGGAAGACGCTGTGTTATAACATAGACACAGGGGAACTTATTGTTCTAATACAGAGGGGATGGGAGCATTTAATGTTAAGTATGAGACAGTCAGAGAGGGGAGTGGGGAGAGGATGGAGGAGACAGAGAGCAGGGCTGCGGCTGACGGAGGCACGTACAACGGTGTCAGGGCTCAGCAGCCCTGATATATTGTGGTAAGGGCATATCCAGGCAGATATCAGACAGGTGATACAGGGGGACAAATGACACAGTACAAGCGCTGTGCTGTATAACATGCTTTAAGGGAGCAGGATCTGGTTTTTTTTTTTTTTTGGGTTAACCACTTCAGCCCCGGGACCATTTGGCTGGCCAAAGACCAGAGCACTTTTTGCGATTCGGCACTGCATCGCTTTAACTGACAATTGCGCGGTTGTGCGACGTGGCTCCCAAACAAGATTAACGTCCTTTTTTCCCCACAAATAGAGCTTTCTTTTGGTGGTATTTGATCGCCTCTGCGGTTTTTATTTTTTGCGCTCCGTGGTCGAGCAGGGAGCTGTCTATGTTACCGACGTAACATGACGGTGATTCGCGCAGCCGAGCCCTGTTGCCGCAGTACAACTGCGGCTGGTCGGCATGCGGTTAACAAATGCTTTAATTTTTCAAGTAAGAAAAGAAACAATACAAGGTAACAATATTGTATACAGTAATTAACTTTCAGCATGGGAAATATACAGGTTAATAATGACATCAGAAAGGGACTAGTGAAAGGTCCTGTATTATAATCCAGCAATAGATAAGGAAAACTCTGGTTATGTTGTTTTAAGGCCTGTTCTGGAGTACATTAAGAATGAGATTGACCTAGATTTATTTAGTAAGTAATTACTGTTCTGGGGTAACTCTGTTACATAATTGCTCTGTGTTTATGTAGTTACAAGAACAGTTCTGGGGTGATTCGAAGACATGAGTTCCCTGGACCGTTCTGGGGTGACTCAAGGAAATTATTGTCCTGATTTTGAATTTTGATACTGATCTTCTAGGGAGAATAGCATGGTTTTCCAACAAAATCTGAAGGGGGAAGCTGTCACCTACCACAGACTTGATCCTGTTCAATGCCCAGCTGCTATTTTTTTTTTTTTGGTGCATAGTTTCCTGTTTGTCAGTAAACCTTTAAAAAAATATCTTTGGGTGCCACGGAATACGGATTAAAAAATCTGTGAAAAAAGTGTGATTAAAAATGTCATACATACAGTTAGGTCCATATATATTTGGACACAGGCACAATTTGGGGTTTTTTTGCAGGTATTTACCAAAACATATTCAAGCTATAGTTATATAATGGATATGGGCGCAAAGTGCACACTCTCAGGTTTAATTTGAGGGTATGTACATCCAAATCGGAGGAAGGGTTTAGGAATTACAGCTCTTAAGAAAAGCCATCACCCCTTTTTCAAGGGACCAAAAGTAATTGGACAATTGAATCAAAAGCTGTTTCATGGTCAGGTGTGGGCTAATTGTTTTTTATTTCTTCATCAATGAAGCAGGTAAAAGGTCTGGAGTTGATTCTAATGCCCCGTACACATGATCGGAAATTCCCCCAGCAAAAGTCCGATGTGAGCTTTTGGTCGGAAATTCCGACTGTGTGTATGCTCCATCGGACTTTTGCTGGCGGAATTCCAGCCAGCAAAACATTGAGAGCAGGTTCTCTATATTCCGATCGGAAAGTCCGATCGTCTGTACAAATTCTGACGCGCAAAATTCCTACGCATGCTCAGAAACAATCCGACGCATGCTCGGAAGCATTGAACTTCATTTTCCCGGCTCGTCCTAGTGTTGTACGTCACCGCGTTCTTGACGGTCGAAAGTTCCGAGAACTTTTGTGTGACCGTGTGTGTGCAAGCCAAGCTTGAGCGGAATTCCGTTGGAAAAACCATCCAATTTTTTTCTGACGGAAAATCCGCTCATGTGTACGGGGCATTAGTGTGGTATTTGCATTTGGAATCTATGGCTGTGAACCTACATTATGCGTTCAAAGGAGCTGTTCATCCAAGTGAAACAGGCCATTGTAAGGCTTCAAAAACTAAACAAATCCATCAGAGAGATAGCAGCAACATTAGGAGTGGCCAAATCATCAGTTTGGTACATTCTGTGGAAAGAAGAACGCACTGGTGAGCTCAGCAACAAAAAAGACCTGGACATTCATGGATGACAACAGTGGTGGATGATCGCAGGATCCTCTCTATGGTAAAGAAAAACCCATTCACAACATCCAGACAAGTGAAGGACACTCTCCAAGAGGTGGGCGTATCATTGTCAAAGTCTACAATCAAGAGAAGACTTCATGAGAGCAAATACAGAGGGTTCACCACAAGGTGCAAACCATTCATAAGCCAGAAGAATAGAAAAGCCATGTTAGACTTTGCCAATAAACAACTAAAAAAGTCAGACCAGTTCTTGAAAAGCATTCTTTGGACGGATGAAACTAAGATTAATCTGTACCAGAATGACGGGAAGAAAAAAGTGTGGAGAAGGCTTGGAACAGCCCATGATCCAAAGCACACAACGTCATCTGTAAAAAATGGTGGAGGCAGTGTGATGGCATGGGCATGCATGGCTTCCAGTGGCACTGGGTCATTGGTGTTTATTGATGATGTGACAGAAGACAGAAGCAGCCGGATGAATTCTGCAGTGTTTAGAGATATACTGTCAGCCCAGATTCAGCCGAATACAGCAAAATTGATTGGACGGCGCTTCACAGTACAGATGGACAATGATCCAAAACGCACAACAATTAGCAACCCAGGAGCTTTTGAAGGAAAAGCAGTAGAATACTCTGCAATGGCCGAGTCAATCACCCGATCTCAACCCATTTGAGCATTTCACTTGCTGAAGACAAAACTAAAAGGCAGAAAGACCCAAAAATAAAGAACAACTGAAGACAGCTGCAGTTAGAGCCTGGCAAAGCATCAGCAAGGAGGAAATCCAGTCTTTGGTAATGTCCATGGGTTCCAGACTTCAGGCAGCCAGTAAAGAATTCTCAACAAAATATTAAAAACTAACATTTTATTTATGATTATATTCATTTGTCCAATTACATTTGATCCCCTGAAAATGGGGGACTGTGTATAAAAACGGTTGCAGTTTCTAAAATTTGTACTTGATATTTACGTTCAACCCCTTGAATTAACGCTGAAAGTCTGCACTTCAAATTAATTTGGGTTGTTTCATGTAAATTTTATTCTGGTGGCATACAGAGGTGGTTACACCCTCCTTACCCCCTAGTTACATCCTCCTCTCCTCCACAGTTACACCCTCTTCTATCCCTATAGTTACATTGATCTCTTTCCACTTAGTTACATCCTCCTTTCCCCATAGTTACATCCTCCGCTCTAACAATAAGTACATCCTCTTCTCTCCAAAAGTTACAGCCTCCTCTCTGCCCCCGTTACATCCTTCTTTCTTCCTAAAGTTACACTCTCCTCTCTTCCTATAGGTATGTACACAAATCCACAAACCAGTCCTGTGCACTGCTAGTTCTAGCTTCCAGTGTCCAAAGTCCAATGATCTTGGATGTCTAACTCAAGGCCTCGCAAACCAGAGGATCCTGCAGCTACAAGGAGAAATCCAGAGAGATCTAATGCAGCTCAAGTTACAAGAAACAGCAGTAAAATGTATTAGATAAAATAAAATAATACACTCACATGTAAAGTTATTGACAATCAGCACTGACAGTGAATCCACCAGGAATGAGGTACCATCAGGCTAAGTGAAGCATCAGCTTCTCCTGCTCCCTGGTTTGTATAAGAGGGAAGGAACCAGAATATGACAGCTGTCAAAAAAAGGCAATGCCCGGGGGTCCAGCACCGCTTTCGCTGCCTCCTGGGAGCCTCTACACACTGATGGAAGGAGGAGGGAGGGGGCGGTACAGGGGGGCAGTAACTCATTTCAAAGGTACACTCCTCCCTTGTTATGACAAAGATGGAGTATACCTTTGAAACACATTACCACCCCTCCATCCTCCTTCCATCAGTGTGTAGAGGCTCCCATGAGGCAGCGATAGCGGTGCTGGACCCCGGGCATTGACGGTTTTCTACAGCTGTCAGATCCGGGTTCCTTCTCTTGATGGCCAAGCAGCAGGAGAAGCCAATGTTTCATTTAGCGTGATGGTACCTTATTCCTGGTGGATTCACTGTCAGTGCTGATTGTCAATAACTTTACATGTGAGTGTACCATTTCATTTATCTAATACATTTTACTACATCGCTAACGAGGATCTCCCGCTGCTGTTTCTTGTGTCTCCCCCTAGGTACATTCTTCTCTTTCCACATCTACATCCTCCCCTCTCCCCAAAGTTACACCCTCTTCTCCCACCATAGTACCATAGTTACATCCAACTCTCCCCTCTTAGATACATCCTACTCTCCCCCTTAGTTACATCCTCCTCTCCCCCTTAGTTACATCATCCTCTCCCCCCTAGTTACATCCTCCTCTCCCCCTTAGTTACATCCCCTTTCTCCCCTTAGTTACATCATTCTCTTTCCCTTTAGTTACATCCTATTCTCTCAAATTAGTTAAATTCTCCCTTCACCCCATAGTTACACCCTCCCCTCTCCACTCTCTCACTATAGTTATAAATCCATCTCTCCTCCCATAGTTACATCCTCCTCTCTCCCCTTAGTTACATCCTCCTCTCTCCCCTTAGTTACATCCTCCTCTCTCTCCTTAGTTACATCCTCCTCTCTCCCCTTAGTTACATCCTCCTCTCTCCCCTTAGTTACATCCTCCTCTCCCCCTTAGTTACATCCTCCTCTCCCCCTTAGTTACATCCTCCTCTCCCCCCTTAGTTACATCCTCCTCTCTCCCCTTAGTTACATCCTCCTTACTCTCCTTTGTTACATCCTCCTCTCTTGCCATAGTTACACCCTTCCCTCTCCCTATAATTATACATCCATCTCTCCCCCATAGTTACATCCTCCTCTCTCCCCTTCGTTACATCCTCCTCTCTCCCCTTTGTTACATCCTCCTCTCTCCCCTTTGTTACATCCTCCTCTCTCCCCTTTGTTACATCCTCCTCTCTCCCCTTTGTTATATCCTCCTCTCTCCCCTTAGCTACATCCTCCTCTCTCTCCATAGCTACATCCTCCTCTCTCCCCATAGTTACATCCTCCTCTCTCCCCTTAGCTACATCCTCCTCTCTCCCCTTAGTTACATCCTCCTCTCTCCCCATAGTTACATCCTCCTCTCTCCCCATAGTTACATCCTCCTCTCTCCCCATAGTTACATCCTCCTCTCTCCCCATAGTTACATCCTCCTCTCTCCCCATAGTTACATCCTCCTCTCTCCCCACCTCCTCTCTCCCGTTAGTTACATCCTCCTCTCTCCCCTTTGTTACATCCTCCTCTCTCCCCTTTGTTACATCCTCCTCTCTCCCCTTTGTTACATCCTCCTCTCTCCCCTTTGTTACATCCTCCTCTCTCCCCTTTGTTACATCCTCCTCTCTCCCCTTAGTTACATCCTCCTCTCTCCCCTTAGTTACATCCTCCTCTCTCCCCTTAGTTACATCCTCCTCTCTCCCCTTCGTTACATCCTCCTCTCTCCCCTTCGTTACATCCTCCTCTCTCCCCTTCGTTACATCCTCCTCTCTCCCCTTCGTTACATCCTCCTCTCTCCCCTTAGTTACATCCTCCTCTGTCCCCTTAGTTACATCCTCCTCTCTCCCCTTAGTTACATCCTCCTCTCTCCCCTTCGTTACATCCTCCTCTCTCCCCTTCGTTACATCCTCCTCTCTCCCCTTCGTTACATCCTCCTCTCTCCCCTTAGTTACATCCTCCTCTCTCCCCTTAGTTACATTCTCCTCTCTCCCCTTAGTTACATCCTCCTCTCTCCCCTTTGTTACATCCTCCTCTCTCCCCTTCGTTACATCCTCCTCTCTCCCCTTCGTTACATCCTCCTCTCTCCCCTTAGTTACATCCTCCTCTCTCCCCTTAGTTACATCCTCCTCTCTCCCCTTAGTTACATTCTCCTCTCTCCCCTTAGTTACATCCTCCTCTCTCCCCTTAGTTACATCCTCCTCTCTCCCCTTAGTTACATTCTCCTCTCTCCCCTTAGTTACATCCTCCTCTCTCCCCTTAGTTACATCCTCCTCTCTCCCCTTAGTTACATCCTCCTCTCTCCCCTTAGTTACATCCTCCTCTCTCCCCTTAGTTGCATTAAAGATCCCCAGGAAATGACTGACAGCTCCTAATTACTCTGCAACAACTGAAATGCCATTCTGGTTATTTCTCAGGACTTGGTGAAATTCTTGCCTCGCTGTGCCAGTCTCTGCAATGAAAGAGAAGGCCGTCTTGGTACTGAAAGCCTACTTAGCGCAGACAGACTTGAAAGGCCGTTGTTTTGTTCCAAAATACATCCCGCAGCACCCACAAGGCTGCCATTTACAGACATTCCACGTCTCCTTTCCACGCCTGTCTGATAAACACCTTCACAGTGGCGCAGACCATTAAACTTCTACAGTTCGGCTTTGTAGAGTCTGGAAAAGTTCTACAACTCACTGAGAAAATCCCACATTCCTGACAGATTTAGGTTTTAGGCTGCAGCCCTGACCTGAGAACCCCCCCCCCTATGTACACCTGGAGAGAATGGATTTGCTGCTCCTGTAATGGGTCTCGCTGGGAGGCCAGGCTCACATGTTCTGTACATTTCTAGTGCCCCGATCGACTGAGAGAACGATTCTGCAAGAAGGAAAGTTCTACAGAGGCAGCAAAACTCCGACAAGCAGCTGCCAACACTTCATACATTCAGCTGCATCATCATTTTGGTTTCTCGGGAACAAAACGCTGAAAAAGAGGAATGGAGAACGGCAAATCGCACGTCTCACCGGAGCGTTATACTTCTACAGGTAATACATAACGCATGCCTAATGAATGGTATACATAGACAACCTGCTACAACCAACCTTTACAGGGCATTATAATGAGGAGTAAATATGTGGGGGGTTTTCACTTTGTATGCAGTCGGCAAACCAACATGTTCTCTTTACAGGAAGGACTTAAACTACTTACTGACATGGATATGCAAGAGTTTGTCCGCTTGCTGCCCGGAGCATTTTTCACATACAGTGGAACCTTGGTTAATGAGTAAGGCGGTTAACGAGCGTTTTGAAAGACGAGCAACTTTTTTTTTTTAAATCCTGACTCGGTTTGCGAATGTTGTCTCGCAAAACGAGCAGAATTCAAGCCAATGTGGTGTGCAGTACCGCATTTGGCCAGAGCTGCGGGGGGCGCCGGTGACACTCAGAACGGTTCGTAGCCGTTCGGAAATACTCAGAAACACTTGGAAATACTCCGTTCCCAAGTGTATTCTGAGCCTTTCCGAGCCTTTCTGAGTTCAGCCGAGCTGTCCCCAAATATTTCTCTACTCTTGTGGGACTTGTGTGGATGCTTGGGGGCCCACTCTGTGTCCGTGTGACATCCTTGGTGTATGACTGCGATGCCATTTGCCCCCGGTCCGGTAATGTAACTACATGATGACCATTCAGGTTATGCCTCTATCATAGGCGTGCGCACAGGGTGTGCTGGGTGTGCCTGGGCACACCCTAATCATCCTGTGTGGTCCCAACTCCCCCTACTTCCACTCTCCCCCTGCAGTGCTGCCAGCTTCCCGCTTCTCCCCTCCTCTTCCTTTTCTGAATGAACACAGCAAGTGATCTGTACTGATCACTCCTGTCTTCATTCTTAACTGAAGCATAGTAAACTATGTTTACTGCAGGCTGCAGAGAAAGGGAATGGGGAATCTCTGTCCTCAGTGTCTTTCTCTGTCTCTTAAGTGAGACATCAGGGGTCTGTTTAGACCCTTGATACATCACCAAAGCCCTCTAACGGGGCTCCTAAAAATGTTTTTATTAAAATAATATTGTAAAAAAAAATTGTAAAAAATAATACAAAAATAAAATTGAAAAAAAAAAAAATTAAAAATAAAAATTAAAAACTACTGACATCGTCCACTGCCCTACTGACACCAATCTTTGCTCTACTGACACCGTCCACTGCTCTGCTGATATACGCGCATGTGTGATTGTGCTCTGGTGTGCACACCCTAATGCAACAGACTGCGCACACCAATGGCCTCTATGCAATTTTCATGCTGTATGTCCTATGACACAAATAATTTTTATTGTTCTCATTCATGTATTTGATTTCTACACAGTGTAATTCCTTCTTGCCTTTACCCTGATGAAGGGACGTTTGTGTCCTGAAACGCGTCGGGCCGTCTGGACCTCATGGGAATTCATCTTCTGTTTGTCATCTGTTTTTTGGTGGTTTGATATTTGTACAATCCCTGGCAAAAATGATGGAATCACCAGTCCCTGAGGATGTTCCTTCAGTTGTTTATTATTGTAGAAAAAAAGCAGATCACAGACATGGCCAAAAACTAAAGGCATTTCAAATTGCAACTTTCTGGCTTTAAGAAACACTAAAAGAATTTAAGAAAAAAAATTTGTGGTGGCCAGTAACAGTTAGATTTATAGAACAAGCCCAGGGAATAAATTATGGAATCACTCAACTCTGAGGAAAAAATTATGGAATCACCCTGTAAATTTTCATTACAAACACTAACACCTGCATCAGATTAAATCTGCTTGTTAGTATGAAGGTAAAGAGGGTAAATCATCACGCAGTGTTGCACAAGATGTTGGTTGTTCACAGTTGGCTGTGTCTAAAACATGGACCAAATACAAACAACATGGGAAGGTGGTTAAAGGCAAGCATACAGGTAGACCAAGGAAGACATCAAAGCGTCAAGACAGAAAACTTAAAGCAATATGCCTTGAAAACAGATGTACAACAAAACAAATGAGGAGCAAATGGGAGGAAACTGGAGTCAACATCTGTGACCGAACTGTAAGAAACCGCCTAAAGGAAATGGGATTTACATACAGAAAAGCTAAAAGAAAGCCATCTCTAACACCTAAACACAAAAAAACAAGGTTACAATGGACTAAGGAAAGGCAATGGTGGACTGTGGATGATTGGATGAAAGTCATATTCAGTGATGAATCTCGAATCTGCATTGGGCAAGGTGATGATGCTGGAACTTTTGTTTGGTGCCGTTCCAATGAGATTTATGCAGACGACTGTCTGAAGAAAACATGCAAATTTCCACAGTCAATTATGATATGGGGCTGCATGTTAGGCAGTGGCGTCGCTAGGGGGTGTCTTTTGGGGCTATAGCCCCGAATCTGGGGCCCATAGCCCCGAGTCTCTGCAGGGGTCCCCAAGGGGAGGGGAGGTTCTCTAGGGATGTGATGTAAGTGGAGGGCTCTCTGGGGACCCTGATTTAAGGGGAGGCTCTCTGGGGACCCTGATTTAAGGGGAGGCTCTCTGGGGACCCTGATTTAAGGAGGAGGCTCTCTGGTGACCTTGATTTAAGGAGGAGGCTCTCTGGTGACCTTGATTTAAGGAGGAGGATCTCTGGGGACCTTGATTTAAGGGGGAAGGCTCTCTGGGGACCCTGATTTAAGTGGAGGCTCTCTGGGGACCCTGATTTAAGGGGAGGCTCTCTGGGGACCCTGATTTAAGGGGAGGCTCTCTGGGGACCCTGATTTAAGGGGAAGGCTCTCTGGTGACCTTGATTTAAGGAGGAGGCTCTCTGGGGACCTTGATTTAAGGGGGAAGGCTCTCTGGGGACCCTGATTTAAGGGGAGGCTCTCTGGGAACCCTGATGTAAGTGGGGGGCTCTCTGGGGACCCTGATGTAAGGGGGGGCTCTCTGGGGACTCTGATGTAAGGGGGGGGGCTCTCTGGGGATATATATACACGCACACACATACATATTATATACATGTGTGTGCCCGCCCAAGCGTATGACTTTCTTTACTACGCTGCTATGGGCTCTAGCCCCAGATCTTTTGTAGACCTAGCAACGCCCCTGATGTCAGGTAAAGGCACTGGGGAGATGGCTGTCATTAAATCTTCAATAAATGCACAGGTTTACATTGAAATTTTGGACACTTTTCTTATCCCATCTATTGAAAGGATGTTTGGGGGATGATGAAATCATTTATCAAGATGATAATGCATCTTGCCATTGAGCAAAAACTGTGAAAAGATTCCCTGAAGAAAGACACATAAGGTCAATGTCATGGCCTGCAAACAGTCCGGATCTCAATCCAACTGAAAATCTGTGGTGGAAGTTAAAGAAAATGGTCCATGACAAGGCTCCAACCTGCAAAGGTGATTTGGCAACAGCAATCAGAGGAGGCTGGAGCCAGATTGATGAAGAGTTCTGTTTATCACTCATTAAGTCAATGCCTCAGAGACTGCGAGCAGTTCTAAAAGCCAGAGGTGGTGCAACAAAGTACTAGTGATGTGTTGGAGTGTTTATTTTGTTTGTTTGTTTGTTTTTCATGATTCCATAATTTTTTCCTCAGAATTGAGCGATTCCATAATTTATTCCCTGTGCTTGTTCTATAAATCTAACTGTTACTGGCCACCACAATTATTTTTCTTGATTTCTTTTAGTGTTTCCTAAAGCCAGAAAGTTGCCATTTGAAATGCCTTTAGTTTTTGGCCATGTCTGTGATCTGCTTTTTTTCTACAACAATAAACAACTGAAGGAACATCCTCAGGGACTGGTGATTCCATCATTTTTGCCAGGGGTTGTACAAATCCCCCCTCCCAGCACAAATTCCCCTCAATCCCCTCTCCTAGAACAAATCCTCCCAAAAACATTTCCACTCCTAGCACAAATCCCCTCCCCCTTCTACCATAGCACCTCTTCTAGCAAAAATCCCCCCCAGCACAAATCCTCTTCCCCATCCACTCTCCCAACACAAATCCCCCCAAATCACCACCCCCCCATCATATTTCCCCTCCAAGCACAAATAACCCCCCCCCCCCCCAGCACAAATCCTCTTCCCATCCCCTCTCCCAACACAACCCCCCCCCCCCCAATCACCACTCCTAGCACCCACCCCCAATCCAACTTTCCCCTCCTAGCACAAATACCCCCCCACAACCATCCCTACTAGCACAACCCCCCCAAAAACATTTCCACTCCTAACACAAATCCCCTCCCCTTCTACCATATCACCTCTTCTAGCAAACCCCCCCCCCCCAGCAGAAATCCTCTTCCCCATCCCCTCTCCCAACACAAATCCCCCCACATCACCACTCCTAGCACCCCCCCCCCCCATCAAATTTCCCCTCCAAGAACAATTCTTAAATCCTGCTGCCCCCCAAATTCCCCCTCCCAACCCAATACCCCTCTCAATCTCCTTGTGCCCCCCCCCCAACCTCACATGATACCACAGTGCCCAGGGCAGCCGCCCTCCTGCCCACCCCTTGTCCCGGCCCTGGATAGGTGGGCACAGCTTTGGCACTGGACAACTTTTGGATCTTACTACTGAGGCATGTCTGGTCTCCCCTTCCTTCCCTGGTAAATATTTTGCCGTGTCGCTGAGACTTTTCTGCGGAGATCCCCAAAATAAGACCATGTTCTGTGTGCTGGGGACTCCATAGACACAATGCTCGGCGCCATGTGTTTGTTCCGCACATTAAAACCCCCGAAATGAAAGCTCTTCAGATGAAATTATTGCTGGCAGTCGGGTAATTATAGTACAGCTTGTCTTCTACTACGGAACATTTAAATTTCAAAATTGAAGATGCTAAACTTTGGTAATAAAAGGAAAAAAAAAAAAAAAAAGCTGATTTAATTCTCATCTGAACGGGAGGGGAAATCCTGCGCTGTGTTTCTTACTGATAGGCGCTCGCATTAACATAAAAACAGCCTTATTTATTTTTAAGACTCTGCGCCGGGTTTTTAACCCCATCCGCCATCAAGTAATTCACCCGGGTCATACTAACCTGAAGACGGCACTCCGAATTAGAGGCATTTTAATGCCAGCTGCTAATGTTAAATGAGGACTGGGGAGCCATTATGGCATCCGACATAAAGGTAGCTGAACAAAGCAGCCGGTCCGCTAATGGTACATTTAGTCTAAAAGGAATTTCTGGAGTAAGGAAAAGATTTTTACCGCTCAGTGAAGTATGAATGGGGTGCTGATTCTGTGTGCAAGGATCGGGTCTACACGTAAAAAAGTCTCATTCAATGACATTTAGTTTGTTTTGTGATTTGTGTATCAAAAACAGCTGCCAAATCTTTAAATAAAACCCCAGCTTTTACCTTTTTTTTTTTCCCCTATCCTTTGTTAAAGTGGTTGTAAACCCTTCTGTGTGAGTTTTACCTATAGGTAAGCCTAGAATAAGTCTTACTTATATGTAGTGTATGTAGTGGAAATATCTCCCATTTGTAAGATGATGTAATCGGCGCATGCGCTGTGAAGAAACGGACACGCGCGGGAGTGACGTCACGCGGCTCTGGCCAGTCACAGAGCCGGAGTCCGCGGCCCCCCGGAAGGAAGAGGGGCGAAGATGGACGCGGCCTGCACAGGGGACTGCGATGGATTCGTTTGCAGGTAAGTGTCACATAATGGGCTAGTATGCTTTTAATTTGCAGGAAGTAAAAGAGGAAGTAAAACCCATCAGGGTTTACTTCCTCCTTAAATTTTAGGACCGTCGATCTCCTGCAGCCTCTTGCACTGGTGGGCCGGTGGTAATTTTTTTGGGGGGGTTGAGGGGTGGGAGGGGTCGTCAAATAGTAACCCCCCCAAGGTCCGTCGGCGGGGAGGTCTGGTGCACTTACCCCATCTATGCAGCACTTCACCGGCAGCTTCCCTTGCTCGGCGGTGGCGACAGCTTTCCCTTCCCCTGCTCTCCACGGGTATCAGCGGATGACGTTTCCTCTCTCCTCCAATCAGGAGTCTTCTCTTTTTTGGCCAATCGGACAACGGGTCTCAGACCCGCATCGGGAGTCTTCTCTTTTTGACCAATCGGAAAACGGGTCTCATATTTTAGGACTGTCAATCTCCTGCAGCCTCTTGCACTGGCGGCCAGTGGTAATTTTTTATCGGGGGGTGGGGGGAGTGGCAAACAAACAGTAACACCTCCCCCCCGGTCGGTCGATCGGCGGGCGGGACTGGTGCACTTACCCCATCTATGCAGCACTTCACTGGCGGCTTTCCTTGCTCAACGGCGGCGACAGCTTTCCCCTCCTCTGCTCTCCACGGGCATCGGCAGATGACGTTTCCTCCCTCCTCCAATCAGGCGTCTTCTCTTTTTTGGCCAATCGGAAAACAGGTCTCAGACCTGCATCGGGAGTCTTCTCTTTTTTGACCAAAGGGAAAACAGGTCTCAAACCTGATTGGCCCCGATAGAGGATCAGTGTTACAACAGCGAATATTCATTCGCTGTTGTAACACCTGGGAGGGCTCATGTCGCAATGCTCTGCGCTCCGAGTCCACCCTATTTTGAAGCCTATTAGAGCCTATGGCTCTAATCAGGTGCTTAAAAAAACACCCCAGCCGCTGTAATTTAGGCGCCCGGCGTCCTGAAAGGGGTCGGACGCATAAATAGGGGGTGGCCGCGGCAGCCGTGGATAGATTCTATTCTATGCCTGAATCTATCCATTAAAGTGGTTGTAAACCCTTTTTGGTGACTTTTACATATAGGTAAGCCTAGAATAAGGCTTACCTATAGGTAGAGGAGATATCTCCTAAACCTGCACCGTTTAGGAGATTTTTCACTTGTAGTGCGCCGATGTCGTCACCGGCGCATGCGCTTTGAAGGAACGGACCTCAGTGCCATTTCTTCCCCCAGCGTTTCCCTTCATGCAAAGAAAGCGTAAAGGTAAAAAAAACCTTGTGCCTTCACAACCACTTTAAAAGAGAAGTATGTTTTGTTTTGTTTTTCAGAATCATACTTACCTAGGCGGATGCTGCATCTGTCCCTTGCCGGCTCTAAGACTGAGAACTGAGCGATCAAACGCCACTGATCGCTCGGTTCTCAGAGCTCCCTTAGCTGAGAGCTGGTGACTATTCAACGCTGTCTACTCTGCCCTCCACCCCGCTCACTGGAGGGATGGGCTGTGGAGGGGGTGGGAGCGGCCGGCTCAGGATCTCAGCGGCTCGCTGACAGGCTGAGCCGGGTGCCGGTCCAGGCATGTGGGCGGATCTCGACTTCACTGTTGCGATCTTGCTTCAGCCTGGACCGGCTCTGCGATGTCAGCTTAAGCCCGCTGTCTGCTGAAAGCGGCAAATCAGTGGGACGTCGCTTCTTGAGTGACGTTCCACTATAAGTATGCCTGTGTAAACCAGCTCTATGCCACAATCTGAAAAGCTGTTCACCACAAATCAGGTTGCAGCAGCAGCTTGCTGCCCACGTGAAAGAAGCCCAACCAGGAAAAGGCGAGTGCCACAGAAATTGGCTTAAAATGTATGAACTTTATTGATTACTGGTGAAAAACAGCCAAAAAGAGCCAACGCGTTTCAGCCGTCAGGCCTTAGTCATGGTTTCGAAAGAAGTCTAAGACTGTCAGAGAACTCCAGTAAAAAGCAAACACTCTTCTGCAATTCTAAATTTACAAAAAATCTAAAAATTCTAAAATGACATTTGGGGTTATTGTACGCGGTCAGTTAGATGCAAGCTGTATTTAAAGCAGTAATAAACCCAAAAAGCAAACATGTAATATATTGCAGCTTACCAATCATTAGATGTGGTGGTTGCATTCGTTTTCTTTGGCTTTTTCCCATCCGTTTTCACCTGGTTATCTGGCCAGTAACACACCTCCAGTATTAGTGAGACACAACTCTGGATGAATGAGCACAGGAGGGACAGCAGGCAGCAGCATTGTCAGTCTGAGGGGGGTAGTGTTAAATGTATTTGCAGATTTAAATTGAAGCCAAACTCCAGCTCACATCTGTTACAGCAGACAGTTTTTTTCCTTGTGGGATAAGGATTTTGCATGAATAAATAAAAAATGATCATTTTAAAGTGGTCGTAAAGCCTTAAGGTTTTTCACCTTAATGCATTCTATGCGTTAAAGTGGAGTTCCAGTCTGGGGGGAAAAAAATAATTAACAGTCAGCGGCTACAAATACTGTAGCTGCTGACTGTTAATACAAAGGACACTTACCTGTCCAGGGAGCCCTATCCGTCTATTCGTCCATCGGGTTCGGGTGCAGGAGCCGGCGCTGCAACTAAGGGAAACCAGCAGTGAAGCCTTCAGGCTTTGAGTCGCAAGTCGCACGATTCGGGTGACGCTTTCTGAATGTTCCAGTTGTCTTCTGGGACACACACAGGTCCCAGAAGGCAGCAGGGGGGAAGGTGGAGGGCTGAATGCAATCATCGAATGGAAGTGACGTACCTTGCCACAGCGACACAGGACGGAAGTCCCGATAAAAAAATGCAGAAAAGGTACCAAAAAGACAAAAAATAAATATATATATATATATATATATATATACATATATATATTATATATACATATATATGTATATATATATATATATATATATATATATATATATACATATATATATATATATATACATATATATATACATACATATATATACATACATATATATACATATATATACATATATATATATATATATATATATATATATATATATATATATATATATATATATATATATATATATATATATATATATATATATATATATATATATATATATATATATATATATATATATATATATATATATATATATACATATATATATATATATATATATATATATATATATATATATATATATACATATATATATATATATATATATATATATATATATATATATATATATATATATATACATATATATATATATATATATATATACATATATATATATATATACATACATACATATATATATAAAAGGCTTCACTGCCGGCTTCCCTTACCAGGAATGGTGGCGGCAGCACCCAAGAGTCGCTGCGAAAATCGACTGGGGTGCCAACATCATGGACTCCCTGGACAGGTAAGTGTCCTTATATTAAAAGTCAGCCGCTACAGTATTTGTAGCGGCTGACTTTTAATTTGTTTTGTTTTTTCCCCCCAGGCGGAACTCCTCTTTAAGATAGAAGAAAGAAAGCCTTAAAAAAGGAAAAACATCAAAGAATTTGTAAGCTGAAATATAATAAAGGTTTGCTTTTGGGTTTAATACCGCTTAAATGCCATTATGCTATAATAGACCCATAGGTCTAAGAACAATATTGCAACAGAAATCTACAAATACAATAAAACATTCAAGATGAAACAATACAACGAAAAGAAGATGTGCATCTTGTGTTTGTACAGAAGGTTAAGTATCTAAACATTTACCGGTATAAAAACAAATAAGAAAAGAGTCTTGAAAACCCCTCAACAGTTGCCAGATATTAAAAACATTCATTTAATGTCTTTTGTGCAGCTTCCCGGAATAGGGCCCTTTACCTTAGAAGGAAGGCAATGTCACGTCACACTGTATGTCAGTACAACCTTTATTGACTTGCAGAACCATACGGCTTTGTGCTGGAAGTTACATAAGCAGCTTCCAGTCTGGAAGAGTAACAATGAGGAACAATTAAAAGTACCCCGCGCTCTTTCGTCTTGTATACTTTGTGTCCTTGGAGATCTGCTTAGTGTGTTTTAATGTCTTTCTCATCGTTTAATTGGAAGAAACTATAGCCGAGCTACAAAGCTGCCCACACAAAGATCGCGACTGGAGAGCTAGTTAGCAACATATAAAAGTAAAGAACTTATTTAATATCTTCTATCAAATGTCAGAACGAGATGCAACTGTGGCTCCTGTTTTATTAAAGTGACATGAACTCAAAAAAAAGTGGAGATTTGCCATTTTATACGGAACATCTAGCAATGGTGATTGTACCTAAACAGTGCCCGGGAAAATGTTCCCTTTGTCTTGAATTCTATGTGAATATTATTAATGCACTTCTTGTGTTCTAGGCACACCTGTTCTGTAGCCTTAAAGTGATTGTAAAGGTAAAAAAAAAAATAAAAAATAACAAACATATCATACTTACCTCCACTGTGCAGCTCGTTTTGCACAGAGTGGCCCCCGAACCTGCTCTTCTGGGGTCCCCCGGCGGCTCTCGCGGCTCCTCCTCACATCTGATAACCCCCTGGGAGAAGCGCTTCCCCGAGGGGGTTACCTTGCGGGCGCGCTCCCGAGTCCATCATTCGGCGTCCATAGAGGCCGAATGCAGGGCTTGGCCCCGCCCCCCGGCGCTCGCATCATTGGATTTGACTGACAGCAATGGGAGCCAATGGCTACGCAGCTATCAATCTATCCAATCAAGAGCCGAAAACCCCCGGGCAGAGAGGCAGCGCGTCCCTGTGGGTCAAGTTCAAGGGTTCGGGTAAGTAAAACGGGGACGGGGGGGTGGGCGGTCACTGACAGGTGTTTTTTCACCTTAATGTATAAGGTGAAAAAACACAAAGGTTTACAACCCCTTTAAAGTGATACTAAATGCACAAAAAAAACCACCTACATACCTTTGCCTAATCAATATACAGCTGTCACATGACCAGGGGCAGCCCGTCCATTAAGGGCGCACGGGCGCGCCCCCCCCCCCCCCCCCCACTCATCACTGCCTTCCCTAACCATGTGTCCGGCCCCTTTCAGGACACCGGTGCATGTCTTCCAATGCGGGGGAGGGTCTGTTTTTTTGAAGCAAAGATTAGAGCCAGAGGCTCTAATAAGCTTCAATATAGGGTGGGCTCGGGTCGCAGAGATTGCGCTCCGAGCCCACCCAGGTGCGTTGCAACAGCAAATCAATATTCGCTGTTGTTACACTGATCCTCCTCCCGGCCAATCAGGAAGCAGGTTTTGACACACGTCACCCGATTGGCTGAAAAGACAGGCGATCCTATTGGATGCCTAGGAAGAGGAGGGGAGGAGCTGGAAGCCGCCATGAATGAGAGGACTTGGAGCCGAGCCGCTGCACCACGCTGCCTGCTACCAGCCACGATGGGGTAAGTGCCAGACCGTCCGGCAAACAGCAGAGGGGGTGGGTGCCACTTGGGGCGGGGGGGTTATTGTTTGCCCCCCACATGACCCAGCTCTTTCCCAGCCTGTCTGCAGGGAAACATAAGCAGGAGGAGCCTCTAGTCCTCTGCTGCTGTGTCTTAGAATAAGAGGGAGGTGAACCTTCATCAATCTACATGTAATATCCCATCCCCCATTGCGTTTAGATGGTTGAATAGAAGGTGTTTTGTACATCCCCTGTTGGCCATGCTTGTATCTACCACGTTATCTCTTATCTTGTTCATTAGGGATGCGTTTTTGTGTTTACCTATTTTGTAGACGCTATAACTTTTGCGCAAACCAATCAATATACGCTTATTACGATTTTTTTTTTACCAAAAATATGTAGAAGAATACATATCGGCCTAAACTGAGGAAGAAATTTGTTTTTTTATATTTTTTTTGTGACATTTATTATAGCAAAAAGTAAAAAACACAGTTTTTTTTTCTTTCAAAATTGTCGCTTTTTTTTTGTTTATAGCATAAAAACCGCTGATCAAATACCATCAATTTTGTTTGGGTGCAATGTCGCACGACCGCGCAATTGTCAGTTAAAGTGACGCAGTGCCGTATCGCAAAAAAATGGCCTGGTCATTCAGCAGCCAAATCTTCCGGGGCTGAAGTGCTTAAAGCGGAGGTTCACACAAAAATTGAACCTCTGCTTTTCGGAACCCTCCCCCCTCTCCGGTGTCGCATTTGCCACCTTTCAGGGGGGAGGGGGGTGCAGATACCGGTCTAAGACAGGTATTTGCACCCACTTCCGGCATAGACTCCCAGGGGAGCCTACGCCTCTTCCTGCCCCCCCCCCCCGCGCTATCTGCTGGGACACACACGGGTCCCAGGAGATAGCGGGGACCAGTGAGGACGCGCAGCGCGACTCACGCATGCGCAGTAGGGAATCGGGAAGTGAAACCGAAACGCTTCACTTCCTGATTCCCTCACAGAGAATGGCGGCGGCAGCTGCCGAGGACCGAGGGACGGTTCGGCCTCAGGTGCCGACACCGCTGGATTCGGGGACAGGTAAGTGTCCTTATTTTAAAAGTCAGCAGCTGCAGTATTTGTAGCTGCTGACTTTTGAAAAAAAAAAAATGCACCAAAAAATACCTGAAAAAAAAAAATTAATAATTTCACTTACGTGAAATGGCTGTTGCTAGGCAGTCTTCCTAATCTGCCTCTTCCTACACCGCGGTGATCTTCAGTCTTCTGCTTCCCGCGTTGTCTTCTGGGGAATGGGGCGCGGTGTGTTATGGGAACTGTGTGCGTCCCACAACACATCGCGTCCCACAACACATCGCGTCCCATTCATAAGGCGCCGCGACGCACGCGCATGCGCAGTAGTAAACTGGCAGTGAAGCCGCAAGGCTCCACTGCCTGTTTCCCTTACCTAGGATGGCGGTGCCGGGACCCGAGAGCCGAGGGAGGGGTCGGCCGACATCGCGGGCACCCAGGACAGGTAAGTACTTATTTAAAGTCAGCAGCTACAGTGTTTGTAGCTGCTGACTTTTAAATTTTTTTTATTTTTTATGACGGAATCCCGCTTTAAGCAAGTTTACTGACGCATGTGTGCACTTTATTTTTCACGGTGTTGGAGCATACACAAGAAGATTTGTTCACATATGATTATTATGGACATTTTTGATGGTTTATTTTATTGTGCACTTTATTAATCAGATACACATTGTAAATTTTATATTTGATTTTTGAATTGTTTCCTTTGCGCCCCTTATGTAGAGATCAATACTAATACCCTAATCAACAATCCCACTACAGACTGCACATCATATACCAAAAAGCCGCTGGTTGGGCACCAGGGGACTAGATGATGCTGGAAGCCCTCCAGCCAGGAAATGAGGCGGGGATCTATCTGACTTGCTGCAGCTTCTAATGCACATGGTGAGAAGCTCACAGTGTGCAGTGAAATCAGAGTAAGCCATGTCAGTCCAGGAGAGGAGACTTTACAAGACTGAAGGGAAGGTTGGAGTTCAGCTTTAAAGGTGCTCTGTATCTGAAGCACACTCTGATCCACTTCTTAACTGCCTCTTGCATAAAAACAACAACCCTAATAGCGTACATTAGAAACACAATTGTCCAACATAACAAGAAGTCGTTCACACTGAGGAGCGTTCTACAGAAATGTTCAATCCACAAAGCTCTTTACCATTATTTTTTTTAATGAAGTTTTGCATCTACAACAAAAAAACAATAAACTGTTCTTCATTGAACACTTTGCTTATTGCCTCTCGTGATTATTGACAGTTTAGTTACTTGGAAACACATTATTCTTGTTCAGGGTTACATAGTTACAGCAGCAGGAGAAGAATTCAATGAAAAGCAATCATTATGATTTGCTATAAAAAAAAAAAGCTGGAATCTAAGACATTCTACTTCACTCTACATTCAAATCAGCAATAGTGGAGGTAGAAGGGCGCCGTGGGCACCAGATACTTTGTTGTGGGCGACCTCTGTTATCATATTGAGGTTTACAGTATATAGGGGCAATATTAAGGGGCTTAGAGGTGGCTTTGTGGGAGCGGTCGCAATGCTAGAGGAACCCCACTGGAGTAAGGAATAAGGTAGGTATTACTCCTTAACCGCTTCAGCCCCGGAAAATTTTACCCCCCTTCCTGACCAGAGCGTTTTTTGCGATTCGGCACTGCGTCGTTTTAACTGACGATTGCGCGGTCGTGCGACGTGGCTCCCAAACAAAATCGACGTCCTTTTTTTCCCACAAATAGAGCTTTCTTTTGGTGGTATTTGATCACCTCTGCGATTTTTATTTTTTGCGCTATAAACAAAATAAGAGCGACAATTTTGAAAAAAAACGCATTATTTTTTACATTTTGCTATAATAAATATCCCCCAAAAATATATAAAAAAACATTTTTTTTTCCTCAGTTTAGGCCGATCGTATTCTTCTACATATTTTTGGTAAAAAAAAATCTCAATAAGCGTTTAATAATTGGTTTGCGCAAACGTTATAGCGTTTACTAAATAGGGGATAGTTTTATGGCATTTTTATTAATAATTTTTTTTTTACTAGTAATGGCGGCGATCAGCGATTTTTATTGTGACTGCGACGTTATGGCGGACATGTCGAACATTTTTGACACATTTTTGGGACCATTGTCATTTATACAGCAATCATTAAAAATGCACTGATTACTGTGTAAATGGCACTGGCAGTGAAGGGGTTAACCACTAGGGAGCGGGGAGGGGTTAAGTGTGTCCTAGGGAGTGATTACTAACTGTAGGGGGATGGGCTGTATGTGTGACGTCACTGATCTCTGCTCCGATGACAGGGAGCAGAGATCCAGTGACACTTGTCACTAGGCAGAACGGGGAGATGCTGTTTACAACGGCATCTCCCCGTTCGTCCTCTCCGTGAGGCGATCGCGGGTATCCCCGCGGCGATCGAGTCCGTGGGACCCGCGACCCGACTCACGGAGCTTCCGGCGGCGCGCACGCAATGGCACGGCGGGGAATTCAAATGGACGTACAGGTATGCCCATTTGCCCAGCCGTGCCATTCTGCTGACGTACATCGGCGTGCGCCGGTCGGGAAACGGTTCCACCCACTTTTACAACTCTTCAGCATCCCTCACTAAACTGTGCACTGTAAACAAATTGGATATTTTTAATTTTTTTTTCTCAGCACCTACTGTATATCTGCTGTATTCATTTTTCACTTCCTCCTCCCTGGCCGTGGCCCATCGCATCATTTCCTGTTTGCAATGCCTTCTGGGAAGGGGCGGCAACTTCCTCTGACACTGCCGTTGCTATGGAAACCTGACCTGAAACCTATTACACTGCTTGTGCTGCACTGAGCATGTGCGAGATCTGCAAGGATGAGATCCAGGAAGAAATACAGTCTGGCTTCAGATGCCCACACTTAAGATGGCCACGGCCTGCTGTAAGTTTATAAAAAATAACAAACTACTGCTATAAACTAACAAAACAGACCTTAGTTTACAGACTAACTTTACTAGAACACATTAAGCTTGTGTATTATAGGGGTATTTTTATTTAAAAAGTATCATTTCGGTCGGATCACCACTTTAAAGGATAGGTCTCCTAGTTTCTTCCTCTTTTTTCTCGTTCCTTTTTTCTTCTCTTTTTCCCTATCCAATTATTTTTTTTTTTTTTCCACCATTTTCTTTTGTTTCACACCTGTTATTTTTCTTCTTTCTTTTCTCATTTTTTTTCACCACCTTCACTTACCTATTCATGTCATGCCCCTGTGTTCTTAATGGTTCTTTTTTTATACTAATGCCCCATACACACGAGCGGAAATTCCGCCAGCAATTCAGATTTACCAAAACCATGTAGTGCAAGGGCCTGCCTGATTGCATACAAATTAAAACTCTTATGCCGCGTACACACGATCGGAAATTCGGCCAGCAAAATTCCGATGAGAGCTTTTGGTCGGAAATTGCGACCGTGATTACGCTCCATCTGACTTTTGCTGGCAGAATTCCAGCCAGCAAAAGATTGAGAGCAGGTTCTCTGTTTTTCGGTCGGAAAAAGTTCCTATCCGAAAATGCGTTAGTCTGTATGCAATTCGGACACGCAAAAAATCACGCATGCTCAGAAACAATTCGACGCATGCTCGGAAGCATTGAGCTTCATTTTCTCGGCTCGTCGTCGTGTTCTACGTTACCACGTTCTTGACGGTCGAAAGTTCAGAGAACTTTTTTGTGACCCGTGTTTATGCAAGGCAAGCTTGAGCGGAATTCCGTTGGAAAAACCATCCAATTTTTTTCCGACAGAAAATCCGCTCGTGTGTACGGGGAATTAGTGTGGTATTTGCATTTGAAATCTATTGCTGTGAACCTACATCATGCGTTCAAAGGAGCTGTCCATCCAAGGGAAACAGGCCATTGTAAGGCTTCAAAAACTAAGCAAATCCATCAGAGAGATAGCAGCAACATTAGGAGCGGCCAAATCAACAGTTTGGAACATTCTGAGGAAAGAAGAATGAACTGGTGAGCTCAGCAACAAAAAAAGGCCTGGACGTCCACGGAAGACATTCTGCAGGTGTGTAGGGGGCATAACATTATTATTTATGCATTAATTACTTACACTTTCAAGATATTTATATAACATAGATAACACTCCTTTGGTGGCTTTTTCTGACCATGCAATAATCAAGTTTAAATGTAATATGGGTACGATATGTTATATATCTTACGAATTTATGCTCTTGAACTGTGCCGCAGGTGTCGACCGCACCTGGCCTGGTGTGCCCTGGGGGGGGGGGGGGGGTACGTAAACGTGTGACTCCTTGTAAGCCGCACTCAGTGAGGTGTCGTCTCCTCCTGGGGTTCCATCTGACCTTGAATCACGCTGGATTATCTGACAGCTTTTAAGGAAATTCTGGTTGGTAGGTCCTTGACGCTTATATCGGTAATTATATGAGATGGCCATTTTGTGTATATGCAATCATTTATGCATTTTTCAATCTGATGTGCTAAATGCAGTTTCTTTGCAGCAAACCTATTCTCTGAAGAAGACCCCAATCAAATGGGTCGAAACGCGTCAGCACTTTGTCATACATTAGACATTTTGTCATGTAATGTTATGTACAATTCTGTGTTTGCATCCTTTGCACTTTTGGGCATGCCCCCATCAGAGCTCATATTTTAACCATTATGGAAACATTGTATGCTAATAACTTTTAATAAAGAACGTATTTTTCTAAATTTATCTACTACTTGGCTGCAAAAAAAACCCTCTGGGGGAACTTTCCCATAGGATATGTAAACTTTTTTTTTTTTTTAAACAAACATGTTATAAGAAGCTTGTTATAACAGTTGGTTTTGCACAGAGTGGCCCCGATCCTCCTCTTCTGGGGTCCCTCAGCAGCGCTCCTGGCTCCTCCTCTTCTCGAGTGCCCCATCGGAGAAGCGCTCTTCCTCGGGGCACTCATGCAGGCACGCTCCCATATCCTGCTGCTGCCTCCATTGACACAGACAGCAGAACTCGGCTCCGCCCCCCCCCCCCCCCCCCGGCTCCCACATCATTGGATTTGATTGACAGCAGCGGGAGCCAATGGCTGCGCTGCTATCAATCTATCCAATCAGGACCCGAGACAGCGGCTGGGGCGGGTGTGCTCATCCCTGGAACAGGAACGGTCGGGCTCAGGTAAGTAAAAGGGGGGCTCTGGGGGGCTGGTGCACTACAAGAGGTTTTTTTACCTCATTGCATTCGGTTCTGTGAACCGTGAGGGTTTACAACCCCTTTAAGCCATAGTACACACTATCAGTTTTTTTTTTTTGGTTGAATGAAAAAAACTGACAGCTCCAGTCGTAGCCGATGTACTAACAGTCCAACGTTGGTACAGCGATCTCCCCCGCTGAGCTGTACTAACGGTCTGCCCCCCCGGCCCACCAGAACACTCCGGTCAGCGCTCTCAGCCACTGGCTGAGAATGCTGATCGGGAGCCGGTCCACTGCTGGTTTTCCAGCATGCTTGTCTGACTGAAGCCGGCCAAAGCGTCAGCTTCTACCAAACCGGCTGTCAAACACACGGGCCGAATGTTGGTGTTATTGAACTGGTTGCCCGACATTCGCCCCACGTGTACTAGGCTTTATTCCTGTACCCCTAGGCAAAAAATTAGCATTCAACCCTTGCAGTGTGTGTGGGGAGGCATTAAAAGGGCTAATTTACAAGGGGGGCCAGGGGGGGGGGCAGTAAAAATAGGCAGTTAAGCGCAGGTTTTACCGCAACTTGACTGCCCCCCTCCCCCCTAAGCTGCAATAGTGGGCAAAGAGGGCTGTACCACCACTGAACATGCGAATGGGGCCGCATTGCAACCATGTTGTCTAAAACAGATGGTGAGGATATGATCTTCCAGCTCCCTCTCTCTCAAAAACGATCCACTATGGATTGCTTTTCAGAGAAGTGGCATGGGCTGCCACAAGCGTGAACGAGACCAAAGGGTTTTGTTTTTTTTGTGCCCAAAATTGGGCTATAACCATTTAAGGTTCTGCCCTATAGCAGTTTTAATGCTAAAGGGTGGCACCTCTGGGCCAGGTCAAGTATATATACACACGTGATCCAACTCTTCCGGGTAGAGGGCACACATGCGCGCCAGTGGTGGCTCACTTCCACTGTGATTACACATAGCGGAAGCCTGATCGGCAGGTGCATTTTACCCACGACGTCCGCCGGCTTCCACCAATAGGCAGAGAGACAGAACGGCAATCTGCCTATGTAAACAAGGCAGATCGCTGTTCTGATGGGAGGGAAGGGATGGAATTTGTGTCTTTGCAATGCGGGGAATAAATTCCATCTCTTCCCCTAGTAAAAGCACCTCACACAGTTAACATAAACGCAGGTTGGGCACACAGTTAACCCTTCGATCACCCCTGATGTAAACCCTTTCCCCGCCAGTGCCATTAGTACAGTGACAGTGCATATATTTCTAGCACTGATCACTATATTAGTGTCACTGGTCCCTAAAAAGTGTCAGTTAGTGTCAAAATGTCCACCGTAATATTGCAGTCCCGCTATAAGTCGCTGATCGCCACCATTACTAGTAAAACAATAAATAAATAAAAATCCCATAGTTTGTAGACACTATAACTTTTGCATAAACCAATAAATAAACGCTTATTGGGATTTTTTTTTACCAAAAATATGTAGCAGAATACTTATTGGCCTAAATTTATGAAGGAATTTGATTTAAAAAAAAATAAATTATTGGATATGTTTTATAGCAGAAAGTTAAAAAAAAATGTTTTAACCCCTTCCCGCAGATGTGCGTACTCGGCTTTCGGGGGTTATACCGGGATGATGCCCGCAGCTGCAAGCATCATCCCGGTACCATTCTGTAGAGCGGGCGATCGGCTATCTAAGTCTAACAACCGAAGCAGTTAAAAGCCGCTCGGCTATTATACGGGGGGAGCGGGAGGGGACATCCGTCGGGAGGCCCGGTAAGAGTGGCTCTCGCTCTGACAATCGTCAGAGCGCGAGCAATAATTCTAGCACTGGACCTCCTCTGTAAATCTAACCTGGTAACCGTAAAAAAAATTTAAAGCGGCGCTTATGGAGATTTTTAGGTGCCGTAGTTTGCCGCCATTCCACGAGTGCGTGCAATTATAAAGCGTGACATGTTTGGTATCTATTTACTCGGTGTAACAGCATCTTTCACATTATACAAAAAAATTGGGCTAACTTTACTGTTTGTTTTTTTAAAATTCATGAAAGTGTCCCTTTTCCCAAAAAGTTGCGTTTAAAACACCACTGCACAAATACTGTGTGATAAAAAATATTGCAACAATCACCATTTTATTCTCTAGATTCTCTGCTAAAAATATATATATATATATATAATGTTTGGAGGCTCTAAGTAATTTTCTGGCAAAAAATACGGACTTTTACTTGTAAACACCAAATGTCAAAAATAGGCTTAGTCATGAAAGGGTTAATCAAAATGTTTTATTTATTTTTGTTTATAGCGCAAAAATAAAAAAAAACATAGAGATGATCAAATACCACCAAAAGAAAGCTCTATTTGTGGGGGAAAAAAGGAAAAAATGTTACATTGTTACATGACCACGCAATTGACAGTTAAAGTAACGCAGCGCTGTATCGCAAAAAAAATGGCCTGGTCATGACCCCCGTCATGGGGGGGGGGGTACATTTTCTGGAGGTAAAGCAGGCAAGTTAAAGTGTATAACCCTCTATATAAAATTGCAACTCTTTTAAACGCACCTTCTTGGTAGGTTGAAATTGTTGCAAAAAAAATAGTTGCATTAAAAAAAAAAATGCAGAAATACGAGTGAGCCATCAAGAAGAAGAGTGAAAAGAACGGGAGAGGTGGACGGAGATGTCTACAAAACATTCTTCATTATCCCACACATACTGAAGGAGTTCATCCTGGCCTCAGGCACTCCGCTGTCCAAGGTGCTGAAAGTACCATTCATCCTTCAGTGGTGCTGAACTGAACCTGTCATAACAGTGGCAAAGTATCAAAGACACTCATTGAGGGTCAATGTGACAAGTAGTAGGCAACTAGCATTTTCAGAAGAAGGTCACCAGTGACAGTCTCCATGTTAAAGCAGATCTAAACGCAATCATTACCGTACAATCTTCACAATGTTAATGTCATCTCATAAATTGTTTTCAGTCTTCCTGAATCTGCAGCTTTCTTCAAAATTATTTCCTGCCATGCTGGTATCGGCTCAGGCACTTCATGGGGTGACAACTGTTTCCCAGTTTTGCTCCTGTGTTGTCAACCCCTCACATGCCCCCCTGATAGAGACTACAAACAGCTGTGTTGACACCTATTGTGCTCTGGTGTCACTCCCAGGAAGTAGGACCAGAGCAATGTTGTACAGTGGATGCTGAAGTGGGAACATATAGAGGCTGGAGGAGATCAGCAGCACTGAGATAGTATAAGGATGAAAAAAAAGTGAAAACAGGATTTTATGGGGAAAAACATGGTAATAGTTTATGATTCACAGAGCAAACTGAATATCATTTATTAGTAGGGGTGCAACGGATCGTCACCGATCTGTGATCCGAACGGGTCAACCTGTTCGGATCGGCACACGCCGCAATCCGCGGAGCGCTCCGCTGCCTCGGCCTAGCTCCAGAGCGGCGGTCACCTTGGTACACCCGGCGGCAGCGTGGATATTACAGCAGTGGGGGAGATGACGTGGATATTACAGTGGGGGAGATGTGGATATTACAGTGGGGGAGATGACGTGGATATTACAGTGGGGGAGATGTGGATATTACAGTGGGGGAGATGACGTAGTTATTACAGTGGGGGAGATTATGGATATTACAGTGGGGGGAGATGTGGATATTAACCCCTTCCCGCCGACCGTACGCAGATGTGCGTACTCGGCTTTCCGGGGTTATACCGGGATGATGCCTGCAGCTGCAGGCATCATCCCGGTACCGTTGTTTAGAGCGGGCGATCGGCTACCCGTATATAACAACCGATGCGGCTAAAAGCCGCTCGGCTGTTATACCGGAGGAGCGGGAGGGGACATCCCCCCCTCCTGCCGCCTCTCGCCGCTCTTACCGGGCCTCCCGTGCGATCGGGAAGCCCGGTGTCCAATCGGCTCTCTCCGGCGGCTGTGGGCGGGCTGGAACGAAGCCGTGGGCGGCTTCGTTCCAGCCTTCTCAATGTAAACGCGGAAGCGACGTCATGACGTCACTTCCCGTTTACTCGGCTGCCAATGGCGCCGAATTTAAAAAAATATACAGTATTCAGAATCGCCGTTTTCGGCGATCTGAATACTTTGAAGTGCAGAGGAGGGATCGGGGGTCTTTTAGACCCCCGATCCCTCCATAAAGAGTACCTGTCACCACCTATTACTGTCACAAGGGATGTTTACATTCCTTGTGACAGCAATAAAAGTAAAAAAAAAAAAAAATTTTTAAAAACACAATTTATAAGTCTAAAAATAAATAAAATAAATAAATAAAAAAAAAATTTTTTTAAAGCGCCCCCGTCCCCGCGAGCTCGCGCAGCGAAGAAAACGCATACGGAAGTCGCGCCCGCATATGTAAACTGTGTTCAAATCACACATGTGAGGTATCGCCGCGATCGTCAGAGCGAGAGCAATAATTCTAGCCCTAGACCTCCTCTGTAACTCTAACCTGGTAACCGTAAAAAAAATTTAAAGCGTCGCCTATGGAAATTCATAGCTACCATAGTTTGTCGCCATTCCACGTGTGCGTGCAATTATAAAGCGTGACATGTTTGGTATCTATTTACTCGGCATAACATCATCTTTCACATTATACAAAAAAATTGGGGTAACTTTACTGTTTGGATTTTTTAAAATTCATGGAAGTGTCCCTTTTCCAAAAATTTGCGTTTAAAACACCGCTGCACAAATACCGTGTGATATAAAATATTGCAACAATCTCCATTTTATTCTCTAGATTCTCTGATAAAAAAATATATATAATGTTTGGGGGTTCTAAGTAATTTTCTAGCAAAAAATATGGATTTTAACTTGTAAACACCAAATTTCAAAAATAGGCTTAGTCATGAAAGGGTTAAAGTGGGGGAGATGTGGATATTACAGTGGGGGAGATGACGTGGATATTACAGTGGGGGAGATTGCGGACATTACAGTGGGGGAGATGATGTGGACATTACAGTGGGGGAGATGATGTGGATATTACAGTGGGGGAGATGTGGATATTACAGTGGGGGAGATGTGGATATTAAAGTGGGGGAGATTGTGGATATTAAAGTGGGAGAGATGTGGATATTACAGTGGGGGAGATGTGGATATTAAAGTGGGAGAGATGTGGATATTACAGTGGGGGAGATGACGTGGATATTACAGTGGGGGAGATTGCGGACATTACAGTGGGGGGAGATGTGGATATTACAGTGGGGGGAGATGTGGATATTACAGTGGGGGGAGATGTGGATATTACAGTGGGGGAGATGTGGATATTACAGTGGGGGGAGATGTGGATATTACAGTGGGGGAGATGTGGATATTACAGTGGGGGGAGATGTGGATATTACAGTGGGGGAGATGTGGATATTACAGTGGGGGAGATTGCGAACATTACAGTGGGGGAGATGATGTGGACATTACAGTGGGGGAGATGTGGATATTAAAGTGGGGGAGATTGTGGATATTAAAGTGGGGGAGATTGCGGACATTACAGCAGTGGGGAAGATGACGTGGATATTACAGTGGGAGATTGCGGACATTACAGCAGTGGGGGAGATCAAGTAATTTAAAAGTGTTAATAAACAAAAAGACAAAACTTATGTTTATTTGTCTTGCCTTTTTTTTTTTTTTTTTTTTGCTGATCCGAAAATGATCTGATCCGTGACTCTGATCCGAGGAACGATCCGAACCGTGAGTTTTTTAATCCGTTGCACCCCTATTCACTAGGGGATTACAGCGACCTAAAGGTTCACGTTAACTTTTTTTAACCACTTCAGTTTCATTCCCCTTCCTGCCCAGGCCAATTTTCAACTTTCAGTGCTGTCACACTTTAACCACTTCCAGCCCAGGCCTATTCTGGCGTTCCTCTCCTACATATAAAAATCATAATTTTTTTTTGCTAGAAAGAACCCCCAAACATATTATATACTGTTTATCTAATTAAAATTTTCAGGAAATCATTCAGTACGATGACATTTAGTGCAAACACGAAATTATATCTAATGTTTTGGTAAAATATAAAAGATGAGGTTGCATCAAGCAAACAGATACCAAACATGTCGAGCCTTTAAATTGCGCAAGCCTGTGAAACGGCAAAGAAAAAAAAAACAATGGTATCCAAAAGTGTCCATAAGCTACACTTCAAAAGCCTTTGCTTTAAAATTATTAAATTTAATTATAATTTAAATTCATTTTAGCATCTTTTTAAAAATATAACTACCGTATTTATCGGCATATAACACGCACTTTTCCCCCGGAAAATCAGGGGGAAATCGTCTGTGCGTGTTATACACCGATCCCTGCTGCCTCAGAGTGGAAGGAGGGGGTGAGCGCCGCTGGATTACACACAGCCGTGATCTCCTGTATATCCGGCGCTCAGTCACACACAGTCCCGCCCCCCTCTGGCCCGGCATTGGACCACTGTTCTGTCCATCATATGAGCCGGGCGGGACTGTGAGTGACTGAGCGCCGGATACACAGGAGATCGCAGATCTGTGTAATCCAGCACTAGCGCGGCTGCAATCATCGGCAAAGGCGAGTCTGCAGATGGATACTAAACAGGCTGTAACGATGGGCATGCTAGAGGCTGCAAATGGGCACTAAACAGGCTGCAATAATGGGCACATTAGAGGCTGCAGATGTGTACTAAACAGGCTGTAATAATGGGCAAATTAGAGGCTGCAGATGGACATGTTAGAGGCTGCAGATGGGCACTAAACAGGCTGCAATAATGGGCACATTAGAGGCTGCAGATGGGCACTAAACAGGCTGCAATAATGGGCACATTAGAGGCTGCAGATGGACATGTTAGAGGCTGCAGATGGACACTAAACAGGCTGCAATAATGGGCACATTAGAGGCTGCGGATGGACACTAAACAGGCTGCAATAATGGGCACATTAGAGGCTGCAGTTGGGCACTAAACAGGCTGCAATAATGGGCACATTAGAAGCTGCAGATGGACATGTTAGAGGCTGCAGATGGGCACTAAACAGGCTGCAATAATGGGCACATTAGAGGCTGCAGATGGGCACTAAACAGGCTGCAATAATGGGCACATTAGAGGCTGCAGATGGGCATGTTAGAGCCTGCAGATGGGCACTAAACAGGCTGCAATAATGGACACATTAGAGGCTGCAGATGGGCACTAAACAGGCTGCAATAATGGGCACATTAGAGGCTGCAGATGGGCACTAAACAGGCTGCAATAATGGGCACATTAGAGGCTGCAGATGGGCACTAAACAGGCTGCAATAATGGGCACATTAGAGGCTGCAGATGGACATGTTAGAGCCTGCAGATGGGCACTAAACAGGCTGCAATAATGGGCACATTAGAGGCTGCAGATGGGCATGTTAGAGGCTGCATATGGACACTAAACAGGCTGCAATAATGGGCACATTAGAGGCTGCAGATAGACATGTTAGAGGCTGCAGATGGACACTAAACAGGCTGCAATAATGGGCACATTAGAGGCTGCGGATGGACACTAAACAGGCTGCAATAATGGGCACATTAGAGGCTGCAGTTGGGCACTAAACAGGCTGCAATAATGGGCACATTAGAAGCTGCAGATGGACATGTTAGAGGCTGCAGATGGGCACTAAACAGGCTGCAATAATGGGCACATTAGAGGCTGCAGATGGGCACTAAACAGGCTGCAATAATGGGCACATTAGAGGCTGCAGATGGGCATGTTAGAGCCTGCAGATGGGCACTAAACAGGCTGCAATAATGGGCACATTAGAGGCTGCAGATGGGCACTAAACAGGCTGCAATAATGGGCACATTAGAGGCTGCAGATGGGCACTAAACAGGCTGCAATAATGGGCACATTAGAGGCTGCAGATGGGCACTAAACAGGCTGCAATAATGGGCACATTAGAGGCTGCAGATGGACATGTTAGAGCCTGCAGATGGGCACTAAACAGGCTGCAATAATGGGCACATTAGAGGCTGCATATGGGCATGTTAGAGGCTGCATATGGACACTAAACAGGCTGCAATAATGGGCACATTAGAGGCTGCAGATAGACATGTTAGAGGCTGCAGATGGACACTAAACAGGCTGCAATAATGGGCACATTAGAGGCTGTGGATGGACACTAAACAGGCTGCAATAATGGGCACATTAGAGGCTGCAGTTGGGCACTAAACAGGCTGCAATAATGGGCACATTAGAAGCTGCAGATGGACATGTTAGAGGCTGCAGATGGGCACTAAACAGGCTGCAATAATGGGCACACTAGAGGCTGCAGATGGGCACTAAACAGGCTGCAATAATGGGCACATTAGAGGCTGCAGATGGGAATGTTAGAGCCTGCAGATGGGCACTAAACAGGCTGCAATAATGGGCACATTAGAGGCTGCAGATGGGCACTAAACAGGCTGCAATAATGGGCACATTAGAGGCTGCAGATGGGCACTAAACAGGCTGCAATAATGGGCACATTAGAGGCTGCAGATGGGCACTAAACAGGCTGCAATAATGGGCACATTAGAGGCTGCAGATGGACATGTTAGAGCCTGCAGATGGGCACTAAACAGGCTGCAATAATGGGCACATTAGAGGCTGCAGATGGGCATGTTAGAGGCTGCATATGGACACTAAACAGGCTGCAATAATGGGCACATTAGAGGCTGCAGATGGACATGTTAGAGGCTGCAGATGGACACTAAACAGGCTGCAATAATGGGAACATTAGAGGCTGCAGATGGGCACTAAACAGGCTGCAAAATTGGGCACATTAGAGGCTGCAGATGGGCATGTTAGAGCCTGCAGATGGGCACTAAACAGGCTGCAATAATGGGAACATTAGAGGCTGCACGTGGGCATGTTAGAGGTTGCAGATGGGCACTAAACAGGCTGCAATAATGGGCATATTAGAGGCTGCAGACGGACATAGATCAGGCTGCATTGATGGGCACTGGTGAGGCTGCAGATGGGAACTGACTCTTATTTTAAAATTTATGTTGTTTTTCTGAAACTTCCCTCTTAAAGTTAAGGTGCGTGTTATACGCCGATAAATACGGTATATTGGCATCAGAAGGGTGCTTACAAGTTCACTATATGATAGCATGGGCAACTGACTGGTTCTCTTTATTCCCTCCACTCCAGCCAATCACGCATAGGACTTCATCGTACAGTGAATGTGATTGGGCAGCTCTGCAGCTACCTGGATCACTTTTACATAAAAGCCGTAAGCCGGCAGAACAAAACGATATCAACCTAACAGCTGCTGTAAGCTGTTCCTCCTTCAAATACCTAAGATGGGGCGTTGTTAACTCTCACAGATAATAAATAATAAATACATTTTCTACTCTCATTGGCCACAGTCTGCCCCCCCTAAAGTCTGAAGGACAGTAAACTGACCATTTGTTTAGTATATTTCTCTGCTTTTATATCCTCAATCTCTGATGGCGCTCTCTAGCATTTTATACACTGAACATTATGTGTGGCCCTCTGGTGATGTCAAGGGCCACACCCAAGTCCTCCTATACCTTGTAGGCTGACAACCACTGGTTTAAACAATAGGCCGGTCTGCCTAATGGTGGCCCCCATTGTGGTCTTGCGAGAAGGCATGCCATCATGGAACAGACGCGTGTGCTAACATCTCTGTCGCAGTAAGCGGGACGGCAGATGCACAAAGCCATTTCAGACCAAAAAATATCTCCACCGGCGACCGCCGCAATGCCTCTTCGCGTATTCGCCTTGGCGGGGCTGCTGGCACAAATTAAATAATAAATAAACAGCCTTCCATAGCACATTTTTCTCCTCTCTGCAGCCTGAGACTGTCAGCGTGGCAGGACAGCTGTTTTATTCTCTTTATTGCCGTGTTAAATTCTGCTCATCAGCGGCAGTGATATTTCCAGCCCTGGTTTGTGTCTCGGAGAGCCAAGCGGGCGTGGAATGTCAGATCAGCATTGGCTGCTTCTCCGCGGGAAGCAAAGGGGCTTTTATTGGGTAGACATTAATCTCTCTGGGCGACGTATCAAGCCCTCACACCGCCGCTAGAAGCACCAGACAGAAGGAGAGAGAGAGAGGGCTGGAAATCCTACAAGTCCATCTCACCAGGCCTAATGGAAGAATGCAACAACAACAAAAAAAAATAGAAAACATCAGCTTGGAAAAAACAAACTGTAAATCCAACAGGATGGAGGATTAAAACGGCCGCAGAACAAAGTACAAGTTGGCTTCTGTGAACAAAAAAGCAAAAGAATTTTAAGTATCGATGGGTGAGCATGTAGAGGAAGAGATTAGCAGAACATTTTAAAATAAGGATTATAAAGATTGATGTTTTCTAACACCCATCTGAACTCATGTCTGATAATCCCATAGAATGCATAGATAAAAAGCTTACCATAGTATAGTGGCACAGCCCTTGATTGGTTTTCTTATTTCAGGCTTTTTCCCCTTTATTTTCACTGGTGTATTTGCCAGTACAGACTTACTCTACTAGGGTGACAACACTCATTCAGCTTGACCTACGGAGGAGCGGTGTTGTCACCAGGGGCGTTGCTAGGTCTACAAAAGATCTGGGGTTAGAGCCCATAGCAGCGTAGTAAAGAAAGTCATACGCTTGGGCGGGCATACACATGTATATACAGTAATATACGTGTGTGTGTGTGTATATATATCCCCAGAGAGCCCCCCACTTACATCAGGGTCCCCAGAGAGCCCCCCCTTACATCAGGGTCCCCAGAGAGCCCCCCCTTACATCAGGGTCCCCAGAGAGCCTCCTCCTTACATCAGAGAGCCTCCCCCTTTCATCAGGGAACCCAGAGGGCCCACATTTACATCAGGGTTACCAGAGAGCCCCCTTACATTAGGGTCCCCAGAGAGCCTCCCCCTTAAATCTGGGTACTTAGAGAGCCTCTGCCTTAAAATAAGGGCCCCAGAGAGCCTCTCCCTTGCATCAGGGTCCCCAGAGAGCCTCCCCTCCCCTTTAGAGACCCCTGCAGAGACTCGGGGCTATTGGCCCCAGATTCGGGGCTATAGCCCCAAAAGCCACCCCCTAGCGACGCCCCTGGTTGTCACCCTAGACCGGGGATCTCCAAACTGACGGCCCTCCAGCTGTTGCGGAACTACATGTCCCATGAGGCAAATATAAAACTCTGACATTCACAGACATGACTAGCCATGATGGGAATTGTAGTTTCTGAACAGCTGGAGGGCCATAGTTTGGAGACCCCTGCCCTATACCAAGGGTCTCAAACTGATGGCCCTCCAGCTGTTGCAAAACTACAATTCCCATGAGGCATTGCAAGGCTGACAGTTACAAGCATGACTCCCACAGGCAGAGGGATGATGGGACTTGCAAACAGCTGAGACCCCTGCCCTAGACTGTTTTCCTGATCTGGACTACAAACACCTTGATTCTCCTAATTTCAATTATGTAGAATAGGGATCCCCAAACTCTAAAAAAATAAAGTGCCAGTGTACTGTCCTTCGAGCTTTAGGTCAGCCAGGCTATGGCCAGTGGGAGTTAAAAATGCTTCAACGCCAATGGAAGTATAATGCCCCATTGTTTGTATCAGTAGGAGGAATGGTGCCCCATCATTGGTGTAAGTGGGAGGAATGGTGACCTATCATTGGCGTCAGTGGGAAGAATAGTGCCCAATCATTGGTGTCAGTGGGAAGAATAGTGCCCAATCATTGGTGCTGGTGGGAAGAATAGTGCCCAATCATTGGCGTCAGTGGGAAGAATAGTGCCCAATCATTGGCGTCAGTGGGAAGAATAGTGCCCAATCATTGGTGCTGGTGGGAGGAATAGTGCCCAATCATTGGCGTCAGTGGGAAGAATAGCGCCCAATCATTGGTGCCGGTGGGAGGTAAAGTGCCCCATCATTGGTGTCAGTGGGAGGAATAGTGCCCCACCCATCATTGGAGCACAGGTGTGTCAGGAGGAGGCTGTCTCTCTGGAGCTGCTCTAGGTGATCCGTGTGAGAGGGGAGTGGTGGAGAAATCTATCCCAGCTCTCCTGGCTCCTTTCTGGGGAAGCCATGGAGGCCAGCAGGGCCTCTCCTGCTGGAAGCTCTCAGCCATCTCCTGGGCCATCAGCTAACATACCTGCCCCTGTACAACCCATGGTTGGTGATCTCTCTACCCCTGGTGAGGATGAAGGTTCCGGGGCCATCCGGGAGCGAGTGGTGGCCGGGATTAAAGTCCTGAATAGAGAAAGAGACAAGCTCAGAGCGGAGCTGAAGCGCCTGAGAAGGCAGCGTGAGGGCTTGCATAGCCAGAGACGTGGATCCATGGATCCGGAGATCCAACTGGCCAAAGTTCGGGTGGAACACCAGGAGACCATTGTGGCCATGATGGAAGGCAGAGATGGGCCATTTAAAGAAAAGTTTTGTAATGATAAAAGGTTTGCGAGGATGACAAAGATGGAGGTGGAGGAGGAGACCCCCAGTTCAGACCCCCTGCCCCCTCAGGGAGAGGTAAGCAGCCCCATGCCTTCCCAGGACTCAGAAGGCATGCTCAGAGCCATCCAGGTAATGGAGTCTCCTATGCGGGGGGATCAGCTGGCATTTAATGAAGAGGACATAACAGATAATGTGCCTGACAAGGTAAAGCCTGTCAAGTCCCATATTGTGAATAAAACAATTTTTGTGCCATTCAACACTGTGACTGATACAGACAATGTGCCCAGTGAGAGTCAGGCTGCTAGTCCTATCTGTAGCAATGCTGTGCCTGCTGATGCTGCAGTGCAGCAAAGCTTGTATTTAAAAAATGACATTCCTGCAGATGAACTACAAGATTCAGCAGAGCCAATTAACCCCCCTTTAGCTGAGTCTAAAGCTATTTGCCCCAAACCTACTGAGGACTCTACAGCACAGCTTCAGGAGACAGCTGGTATTGCAGCAGAAACTGTGACTATTCCTGATGGGAATGTGAAGTTTTGTGTGACTGATAAAAATCATCCCAGTACAAGTGTGATGAACAATGGTCCCAGTTCAAGTGTGATGGACAGTCCTACCAACTCCGTTCAAGCAGTGAATAATAATAGTAATGTACAGACTACTGTAACTTCAGTGTGGGGCCTTTGCCCTGATAAACCTACATTTGCTCAGGTGGTACGCTCTTCTCCTGGTAGCTCCGCCCCCAAGCGGGGTTTCCCCCTGCAGCCTACCACTTTGGGCACCCCGGGATCTGGTCTTGGGTCTCTGGCTTCTGCTGGGGGTCCGAGAAGAAATGTGGTAATTCTGAAATGGGAAGGTGGTGCAATCCCTCCAGCACGGCGTGCAGTGGTGGATTTGATTTTGGAGATGGGTTTTGGGGCAAATGACCTGTATGCTCTAATACATGTAGCTGGGACACGGGATTATACTATTAGCTTCACCAGGCCAGAGGGTCTTGACCTGTTCTGGGAGCGATATGAGGCTCGGTGCAGGTCAAGACCTGAATGGAAAGGTCTGGCCCCAGTTGCGGTGTCGCAAAGGTCAACGGTGAAAAAGATAACCATCATACTCACCAATGAGAGTGTTCCTGCTCGGGACCTAGAGGTCTGGTTAAGGAACTATGGTGAGGTTTTGACTAAGCCCAGCAAAATACTTGATGAACGTAACATCTGGACTGGGGGTTGGTCAGTAACAGTCAGGTTGGCCAGGGATGGGAATGTTGTCCGTCACCTGCCCTCCTCAGCTTTTATAGGGAGGGATAGGATGACTATTTTCTACCCTGGTCAGCCGAAGCTGTGTCACCGCTGTGGAGAAAAGGGGCATTTGAGCTCCTCCTGTTCAGCCTTGATATGTTCAGTGTGTCGGGGTCAGGGTCATATGGCTAAGGACTGCACCGAGATGATCAGGTGCAACCTGTGCCTGCGCCTTGGCCACCCCTACAGTAGATGTCCTGAAGCCTGGCACAATATGGAGAAGGAGGTAATTGATGACATGTCAAGGCTGGACAGGATGGAGGGTGAGGCCCCTGGTGTACCATCCTCCTCTGTGGTGACTGACTCCCCTGGTCCTGCTCAGGATCCCTCCCCAGTTCCTGTGGCCACCCCTCCTGTGTCTGTAAGTATTCCTTCTGTATCTGTGTCTCCCCCGCCTACTGTATCCCCTCCTCTTGTGTCAGAACCTTCCAAGTCTGTGCCACCCGAGTCAGTTACCCCCCAGGAGTCTACCCCTCCAAAGTCTGATTCAAAGGGAGCATCCCCCCCACCAGGAGTGGTAGTGGGTACTAAAAAGTTCGCTTCTTCCTCTCTAAAGGAGTCTTCTGTAAAGACTCCAAAGAAAAAAACAGGAGATGAGGGCATCTCTGAAGCTGACCTGCAGTATCTGGAGGAGAGAAGGAAGGTTGGGAAGCGGAAGAAGCAGGTGGTGAGGACGGAACAGGCTCCAGTGCCTGTCTCCAACCGTTATAGGTCCTCTAATTGGGATATCTCTTCATCTGGAGCTTCTTCGGAGCGAAGTTCTGATTCTGAGATGGAGTTTGAGGCGGCCTCAAGAAAGAGAGAGGCTTCTGGTGATGAGCAGCAGAGGGGAGCTAAGAAGCCATCCACCCAATAACCCAAATGGCGGTTCCCCCTCCGTTAAAAGTGGTGACAATAAATGTCGCCAGCATTAAGTCAGTAAGAGCTCGTTCTATGGCCTTCTTTTTGTTCAGCCAATTAGATGCTGAAATTTTATTTTTGCAAGAGACTAGGCTCACCTCCTTGGCAGATATTCATATGGCCAAGAGAGAGTGGAGGTATGGTCCATCTTACTGGTCTCTTGCGGCCGAGCCTTACGGCGGTGTGGCGGTGTTGTTTAAAACCGGCATGGTAACTGTCCGGCGGGTTATTGAGGTGGAGATTGGGAGATGTATGGTCTTAGACGTCCTTGTGGGAGGGCAGGACCTGCGCCTAATTAATGTTTATGGGCCGCACACAAAGTGGGACAGGAAATGCCTTTTTACAAGGATCAAGCCATTTCTTTTTACATCCCGGCAAGTGGTCTTTGGAGGTGACTTTAATACAGTAACTAGGCCCAAGGACAGGAAGGACTTCAAGGACAGGCTGGGATATGATAGCGTTTTTTTAAATAGTATGGTTAGGGATGCTGGTCTTGTGGATGTGCACATTAAGCACCTCCCGGATGACACTGGGTTCACCTTTCATCGAGGTAATAGTCAGAGTAGAATAGATAGGTTTTTTTTTAAGGAGACCTCTGCTTTCTCACCCCCAGTGGTGCAGGCAGTAGAGTTCTCTGATCACTGTATGCTATCTGTGGTCCTGAATGCTTCAGACGCCCCTCAGACGGGTAAGGGCATCTGGAGACTGAATTCGACTCTACTCAAGGAAGAACATGTTAGACAATCCTTTGAGGAATCCTTTCAGGCACAGGTGACCATCCTGGACTTTTGTAGCAGCAAGGCTGAGTGGTGGGAGCTGACCAAAAAGAGGATCGCTGGATTCTTCAGGGGCCTAGCCAATAGAAAACAGTTTAATAAATACATGACCTACCAACGTTTACGGAGGAAGCTGGATATTCTTGTCTCGAGAGGTGGAGATCCTGGGGAAATCTCCGAAGTGAAACTCCTTCTCAGGAAGTGTCAATATGACCGGCATGCCTCTTTGGTTCTGGAGAGGGACTATGGGAAGTACCACTCGCCTGACCCTTACCAGAACTGCAAACAAGGTGTAGCAGTTAAAACGGTCGTTGGCCTTAAGGACAGTACAGGTTCCTTGACAAAGTCCAGGTCAGGGATTCTGGAGGTCGTGAGGTCCTTTTATGCTGACCTTCTTGGGAGGAAAGAGCTTGACCGTGACAAGATGGAAAGCTTTTTGGACTCTACTCCAGGTCTAAATGATGAAGATGTCCCATTGATGAATTTGACAGAGGAGATCACAGTTGAAGAGGTGATGAGGGCAATTGAACAGCTTGCCATCAAAAAGTCACCTGGACCGGATGGCTTGACAGCTGAGTTTTACAAAGCTTTTAAGTCTATTCTGGCCCCACATTTGGTAGAGGTTTTTAACAGTTGCCTTGCTGAGGGGGTCCTTCCCCCTTCCATGAGGCACTCAGCTGTGATTCTTCTTTCAAAGGGTAAAGATCCTTCGATGATTGAGAATTGGCGCCCCATCAGCCTTCTTAATGTCGATAGAAAGATACTGGCAAAGATATTTTTCTGGCGCCTATCGTCAGTAGCAGAGTCTTTGCTTTCTCGCCATCAGCACTGTTCGGTCCAGGGTAGGTGCACCTTCACAGCAGTTTTAGCTGTCCGGGAGGCCTTGGAGCGGTGCAGGGCTGCAGGCTGGGGAAAGTATTTGCTGACATTGGATCAGGCAAAAGCTTTTGATCGTGTTAACCATGAGTACCGGTGGTTGCTCCTTAGTAAGTACGGTCTGCCGGGTGGTTTTATCGATTGGTTAAAAGTCTTGTATAAGGGGGCAGAAAGCTTTCCTCTTGTTAATGGTTGGGTTGGGCAGTCCTTTGAGGTTGGCTCCGGGGTGCGCCAGGGTTGTCCCCTGAGTCCCCTGCTCTATGTGTTTGCAATCGACCCCTTCATCAGGAGGCTAGAGAGCAGCATGTTGTGTGGGGTGCCAGTGGGGCTCCCGGGTGAGCCGCCTTTGAGGGTTGTTGCCTATGCGGACGATGTGTCGGTGATTGTCACCGGGGCTGATGAAGCAGAGGAGGTGGTCTCTCTGACATCACGGTATTCTGAAGCATCAGGCTCCAAGATCAATCAGGAAAAGAGTGAAGTTTTCTGGATGGGAAAGGAAGGTGAGGGTTTTGATCTCCCGGACACCTTTCCAGTGCCCCAGGAAAGAATTAAGATTCTAGGCATTGAATTTGGACCCGGCGATTATGGCCTCAAAAACTGGGAAGGCAGACTGGAAATTGCCAATACTAAGGTGGTCAGCTGGAAGAGATGGAAGTTATCTATGAGGGAAAGGGTTGATCTGATTAAGACTTACCTGATTCCGATCTTCTTGTATGTCAGCTTTGTCTGCATCTTGCCAGTGTCAGTAGTGTGTTCTTCCAGATGTTGTGGGGGAACAGACTGAACCCCATCAAGAGGAATGTCACCTATCTATCCAGGAGGGTGGGTGGCTTAGGTATGGTCAACCCAGTTCTTTTCTTTTCACTGCTTTTTCTCAAGTTTAATATTGGTAATATGCTTGCAGTGGAACCTCCTGGATGGGCAGGCATATTTAGATCTTGGTTTAGGCCTTTTCTACGACTTTGGTAAGAAGGTGGCCAAGTGAAGAATCTCAGGGGTCATCGTGGTCAGCTACCAGCCTATGTCGCTCCGTGCCTGAAGTTACTACGGAAGTGGCGATTGTCGGCTGAAGATCTCAGATCGGTTCAGAGGAAAGTCCTTATGAGTCGAGTCTTGAGCGAAGTCTTTCATGACCCACTGGCTTTAAGGGATTGCCCAGGCCCAGTTTTGAGGGCAGGATTAAGACTTATTAATTTGGACAGAGTACCTCCTAAATTCAGGGATCTGGCCTGGATGTGCTTCCATGGGAGGCTCTATGTTCGGGGCAATTTGAAATTCCGCAGTGGGGTGGATCGTAGCTGTCCTCGGGAGGAGTGTGCAGGTGAGGAGGAGACTATGGACCATTTTCTGCTTCATTGCCCTTTTAACATAGAAGTGTACAAACAGGTGGGGCGGGCCCTCTGTGTCCCTTTCCTCTCCAGGCTGGGTTATGCTGAGTGGGTGTATGGAGCATTCAATACTGGTGGGGTTTTTTGTTTAGATACACTTTTTCTAGTTAGCATAGTAGTTCGTTATTTCACTTGGAACGCACGGTGTCAGGTCTGCATTCGGCGTAAAATCCTTCCTGTTCAGGTGGTGGTGTATGACATTCTGCATGAGGTGGAGAAGATTTGGGTACTTGAGAGAGACAAGCGGAGTCAGGGGGCTTGGTTGAAGGCGTGGAGGGGTTTCAAGCCTCCCTGACTGCCAGGAGTCTCTTTCCCGGGTGTGGCTGTCTGTCTCTTTTCACCCTAGATTATTTTTTGGATTAATTTTTGATAAATGGCTGCGTACATAGGTGATGGGTTGTGCCTCTTAGGCCCTCTCTGCTCCTTTATGTAAATAATTTGGTAGTGGATTATGTATGTATTGTATATATTCTGAACATGGATGTGTATTCCTTGGATTTCTGTTGAAGCTTTGTACTATTGTTTTTGTTTTTTACTTTTGTATAAAATTGGTTGCTTGATTGTTTTCAATAAAAGATCAATAGTGCCTCATCATTGGTGCTGGTGGGAAGAATAGTGCCCAATCATTGGCTTCAGTGGGAAGAATAGTGCCCAATCATTGGTGTCAGTGGGAGGAATAGTGCCCAATCATTGGTGCTGGTGGGAAGAATAGTGCCCAATCATTGGCTTCAGTGGGAAGAATAGTGCCCAATCATTGGTGTCAGTGGGAGGAATAGTGCCCAATCATTGGTGCTGGTGGGAAGAATAGTGCCCAATCATTGGCTTCAGTGGGAAGAATAGTGCCCAATCATTGGTGTCAGTGAGAGGAATAGTATGTAGATATTCACCAGCACACCAAGAATCATCAATTTCATCCTGTGTGGCTCAGAAATGTTGCACTACAACGTTTTGTGATGTGATCATTCTTGAATAAAAAAACGTTTGGACTAAATTGATGATCCTTGAAGTGCTGGCAAATATCTACATATCGTACAGGTTCCAGTATCCAGCTGGCAGTCGCTACAGCACCCAGTAGTCTAAAGAGCTTATTCCAGGAACATGTGTGATGGGAATATGGACAGTGGGAGGAACAGTGCCCCATCATTGGTGTTAGTGGGAGGAATAGTGCCTCATCATTAATGTTAGTGGGAAGAATGGTGCCCAGTTGTTGGTGTCAGTGGGAAGGATGGTGCCTCATTATTGGTGTAAGTGAGAAAAATAATGCACCATCATTGGTGTCAGTGGGAGGAATAGTGCCTCATCATTAATGTTAGTGGGAGGAATGGTGTCCCATCATTGGTGTCAGTGGGAGGAATGGTGCCCCATCATTGATGTCAGTGGGAGGAATGGTGCCCCATCATTAGTGTTAGTGGGAGGAATGGTTCCCCATTGTTGGTGTCAGTGGAAGGAATAGTCTCCCATCATTGGTGTCAGTAGGAGGAACAGTGCCCAGTTGTTGGTGTCAGTGGGAAGGATGGTGCCTCATTATTGGTGTAAGTGGAAAGAATAATGCCCCATCATTGGTGTCAGTGGGAAGAATAGTGCCCCACCCATCATTGGAGCACAGGTGTGTCAGGAGGAGGCTGTCTCTCTGGAGCTGCTGCAGATCCGTGTGAGAGGGGACTGGTGAGGAAATCTATCCCAGCTCTCCTGGCCCCTTTCTGGGGAAGCCATGGAGGCCAGCAGGGCCTCTCCTGCTGGAAGCTCACAGCCATCTCCTGGGCCATCAGGTAACATACCTGCCCCTATACAACCCATGGTTGGTGATCTCTCTGCCCCTGGTGAAGATGAAGGTTCCGGGGCCATCCGGGAGCGAGTGGTGGCCAGGATTAAGGTCCTGAATAGGGAAAGAGACAAGCTGTACAAGCTCAGAGCGGAGCTGAAGCGCCTGAGAAGGCAACGTGAGGGCTTACATAGCCAGAAACGTGGATCCATGGATCCGGAGGTCCAACTGGCCAAGGTTCGGGTGGAACACCAGGAGACCATTGTGGCCATGATGGAAGGCAGAGATGGGCCATTTAAAGAAAAGTTTTGTAATGATAAAAGATTTGCGAGGATGACAAAGATGGAGGTGGAGGAGGAGACCCCCAGTTCTGACCCCCTGCCCCCTCAGGGAGAGGTAAGCAGCCCCATGCCTTCCCAGGACTCAGGAGGCATGCTCAGGGCCATCCAGGTAATGGAGTCTCCTATGCGGGGGGATCAGCTGGCATTTAATAATGAGGACATTACAGACAATGTGCCTGACAAGGTAAAGCCTGTCAAGTCCCATATTGTGGATAAAACAATTTTTGTGTCATTCAACACTGTGACTGATACAGACAATGTGCCCAGTGAGAGTCAGGCTGCTAGTCCTATCTGTAGTAATGCTGTGCCTGCTGATGCTGCAGTACAGCAAAGTTTGCTTTTAAAAAATGACATTCCTGCAGATGCACTACAAGATTCAGCAGAGCCTATTAACCCCCCTTTGGCTGAAGCTGTTTGCCCCACAGCTGCTGAGGACTCTACAGCACAGCTTCAGGAGACAGCTGATATTGCAGCAGAAACTGTGATTATTCCTGATGGGAATGTGAAGTTTTGTGTGACTGATAAAAATCATCCCAGTACCAGTGTGATGAACAATGGTCCCAGTTCAAGTGTGGACAGTCCTACCAACTCCGTTCAAGCAGTGAATAATAATAGTAATGTACAGAATGCTATGACTTCAGTGTGGGGCCTTGGCCCTGAAAAACTTACCTTTGCTCAGGTGGTACGCTCTGCTCCTGGTAGCTCTGCCCCCAAGCGGGGTTTTCCCCTACAGGCTACCACTTTGAGCACCCCAGGATCTGGTCTTGGGTCTCTGGCTTCTGCTGGGGGTCCCAGACGTAATGTTGTTATTCTGAAATGGGAAGGTGGTGCGATCCCTCCAGCACGGCGTGCAGTGGTGGATTTGATTTTAGAGATGGGTTTTGGGGCAAATGATCTGTATGCCTTTATACATGTTGCTGGGACACGGGATTATACAGTTAGCTTCACCAGGCCAGAGGGTCTTGACCTGTTCTGGGAGAGATATGAGGCTCGTTGCAGGTCAAGACCTGAATGGGAAGGTCTGGCCCCAGTTGCAGTTTCTCAGAGGTCTACAGTAAAAAAAATCACAATTATCCTCACTAATGAGAGTGTCCCTGCCCGGGATCTAGAGGTTTGGTTAAGGAACTATGGGGAGGTTTTGACCAAGCCCAATAAAATCCTTGATGAGCGTAACATCTGGACTGGGGGTTGGTCGGTTACAGTCAGGTTGGCCAGGGATGGGAATGTTGTCCGTCACCTGCCCTCCTCAGCTTTTATAGGGAGGGATAGGATGACTGTTTTTTACCCTGGTCAGCCGAAGCTGTGTCACCGCTGTGGAGAAAAGGGGCATTTGAGTTCCTCCTGTTCAGCCTTGATATGTTCAGTGTGTCGGGGTCAGGGTCATATGGCTAAGGACTGCACCGAAATGATCAGGTGCAACCTGTGCCTGCGCCTTGGCCACCCCTACAGCAGATGTCCTGAAGCCTGGCACAATATGGAGAAGGAGGTAATAGATGACATGTCAAGGCTGGACAGGATGGAGGGTGATGCCCCTGGTGTACCATCCTCCTCTGCGGTGACTGACTCCCCTGGTCCTGCTCAGGATCCCTCTCCAGTTCCTGTGGCCACCCCTCATGTGTCTGTAAGTATTCCTTCTGTATCTGTCTCCCCCCAGCCTACTGTATCCCCTCCTCTTGTGTCAGAACCTTCCAAGTCTGTGCCCCCTGAGTCAGTTACCCCCCAGGAGTCTACCCCTCCTAAGTCTGATTCAAAGGGAGCACCCCCCCCACCAGCAGTGGTAGTGGGTACTAAAAAGGTTGCTTCTTCCTCTGTAAAGAAGTCTTCTGTAAAGACTTCACAGAAAAAAGTAAGAGATGAGGGCATCTCTGAAGCTGACCTGCAGTACCTGGAGGAGAGAAGGAAGGTTGGGAAGCGGAAGAAGCAGTTGGTGAGGACAGAACAGGCTCCAGTGCCTGTCTCCAACCGGTATAGGTCCTCTAATTGGGATATCTCTTCATCTGGAGCTTCTTCGGAGCGAAGTTCTGATTCCGAAATGGAGTTTGAGGCGGCCTCAAGAAAGAGAGAGGCTTCTGGTGATGAGCAGCAGAGGGGAGCTAAGAAGCAAACCACCCAATAACCCAAATGGCGGTTCCCCCTCCGTTAAAAGTGGTGACAATAAATGTCGCCAGCATTAAGTCAGTAAGAGCTCATTCTATGGCCTTCTTTTTGTTCAGCCAATTAGATGCTGAAATTTTATTTTTGCAAGAGACTAGGCTCACCTCCTTGGCAGATATTCATATGGCCAAGAGAGAGTGGAGGTATGGTCCATCTTACTGGTCTCTTGCGGCCGAGCCTTACGGCGGTGTGGCGGTGTTGTTTAAAACCGGCATGGTAACTGTCCGGCGGGTTATTGAGGTGGAGATTGGGAGATGTATGGTCTTAGACGTCCTTGTGGGAGGGCAGGACCTGCGCCTAATTAATGTTTATGGACCGCACACAAAGTGGGACAGGAAATGCCTTTTTACAAGGATCAAGCCATTTCTTTTTACATCCCGGCAAGTGGTCTTTGGAGGTGACTTTAATACAGTAACTAGGCCCAAGGACAGGAAGGACTTCAAGGACAGGCTGGGATATGATAGCGTTTTTTTAAATAGTATGGTTAGGGATGCTGGTCTTGTGGATGTGCACATTAAGCACCTCCCGGATGACACTGGGTTCACCTTTCATCGAGGTAATAGTCAGAGTAGAATAGATAGGTTTTTTTTGAAGGAGACCTCTGCTTTCTCACCCCCAGTGGTGCAGGCAGTAGAGTTCTCTGATCACTGTATGCTATCTGTGGTCCTGAATGCTTCAGACGCCCCTCAGAGGGGTAAGGGCATCTGGAGATTGAATTCGACTCTACTCAAGGAAGAACATGTTAGACAATCCTTTGAGGAATTCTTTCAGGCACAGGTGACCATCCTGGACTTTTGTAGCAGCAAGGCTGAGTGGTGGGAGCTGACCAAAAAGAGGATCGCTGGATTCTTCAGGGGCCTAGCCAATAGAAAGCAGTTTAATAAATACATGACCTACCAACGTTTACGGAGGAAGCTGGATATTCTTGTCTCGAGAGGAGGAGATCCTGGGGCAATCTCCGAAGTGAAACTCCTTCTCAGGAATTGTCAATATGACCGGCATGCCTCTTTGGTTCTGGAGAGGGACTATGGGAAGTACCACTCGCCTGACCCTTACCAGAACTGCAAACAAGGTGTAGCTGTTAAAACGGTTGTTGGCCTTAAGGACAGTACAGGTTCCTTGACAAAGTCCAGGTCGGGGATTCTGGAGGTCGTGAGGTCCTTTTATGCTGACCTTCTTGGGAGGAAAGAGCTTGACCGTGACAAGATGGAAAGCTTTTTGGACTCTACTCCAGGTCTAAATGATGAAGATGTCCCATTGATGAATTTGACAGAGGAGATCACAGTTGAAGAGGTGATAAGGGCAATTGAACAGCTTGCCATCAAAAAGTCACCTGGACCGGATGGCTTGACGGCTGAGTTTTACAAAGCTTTTAAGTCTATTCTGGCCCCACATTTGGTAGAGGTTTTTAACAGTTGCCTTGCTGAGGGGGTACTTCCCTCTTCCATGAGGCACTCAGCTGTGATTCTTCTTTCAAAGGGTAAAGATCCTTCGATGATTGAGAATTGGCGCCCCATCAGCCTTCTTAATGTCGATAGAAAGATACTGGCAAAGATCATTTTCTGGCGCCTATCGTCAGTAGCAGAGTCTTTGCTTTCTCGCCATCAGCACTGTTCGGTCCAGGGTAGGTGCACCTTCACAGCAGTTTTAGCTGTCCGGGAGGCCTTGGAGCGGTGCAGGGCTGCAGGCTGGGGAAAGTATTTGCTGACATTGGATCAGGCAAAGGCTTTTGATCGTGTTAACCATGAGTACCTGTGGTTGCTCCTTAGTAAGTACGGTCTGCCGGGTGGTTTTGTCGATTGGTTAAAAGTCTTGTATGAGGGGGCAGAGAGCTTTCCTCTTGTTAATGGTTGGGTTGGGCAGTCCTTTGAGGTTGGCTCCGGGGTGCGCCAGGGTTGTCCCCTGAGTCCCCTGCTCTATGTGTTTGCAATCGACCCCTTCATCAGGAGGCTAGAGAGCGGCATGTTGTGTGGGGTGCCAGTGGGGCTTCCGGGTGAGCCGCCTTTGAGGGTTGTTGCCTATGCGGACGATGTGTCGGTGATTGTCACTGGGGCGGATGAAGCAGAGGAGGTGGTCTCTCTGACATCACGGTATTCTGAAGCATCAGGCTCCAAGATCAATCAGGAAAAGAGTGAAGTTTTCTGGATGGGAAAGGAAGGTGAGGGGTTTGATCTCCCGGACACCTTTCCAGTGCCCCAGGAAAGAATTAAGATTTTAGGCATTGAATTTGGACCTGGCGATTATGGCCTCAAAAACTGGGAAGGCAGACTGGAAATTGCCAATACTAAGGTGGTCAGCTGGAAGAGATGGAAGTTATCTATGAGGGAAAGGGTTGATCTGATTAAGACTTACCTGATTCCGATCTTCTTATATGTCAGCTTTGTCTGCATCTTGCCAGTGTCTCTCTATGCTAGGGTCAGTAGTGTGTTCTTCCAGATGTTGTGGGGGAACAGACTGAACCCCATCAAGAGGAATGTCACCTATCTATCCAGGAGGGAGGGTGGCTTAGGTATGGTCAACCCAGTTCTTTTCTTTTCACTGCTTTTTCTCAAGTTTAATATTGGTAATATGCTTGCAGTGGAACCTCCTGGATGGGCAGGCATATTTAGATCTTGGTTTAGGCCTTTTCTACGACTTTGGGAAGAAGGTGGCCAAGTGAAGAATCTCAGGGGTCATCGTGGTCAGCTACCAGCCTATGTCGCTCCGTGCCTGAAGTTACTACGGCAGTGGCGATTGTCAGCTGAAGATCTCAGATCGGTTCCGAGGAAAGTCCTTATGAGTCGAGTCTTGAGCGAAGTCTTTCATGACCCACTGGCCTTAAGGGATTGCCCAGGCCCAGTTTTGAGGGCAGGGTTAAGACTTATTAATTTGGACAGAGTACCCCCTAAATTCAGGGATCTGGCCTGGTTGTGCTTCCATGGGAGACTCTATGTTAGGGGCAATTTGAAATTCCGCAGTGGGGTGGATCGTAGCTGTCCTCGGGAGGAGTGTGCAGGTGAGGAGGAGACTATGGACCATTTTCTGCTTCATTGCCCTTTTAACATAGAGGTGTACAAACAGGTGGGACGGGCCCTCGGTGTCCCTTTCCTCTCCAGGCTGGGTTATGCTGAGTGGGTGTACGGAGCATTCAATACTGGTGGGGTTTTTTGTTTAGATACACTTTTTCTAGTTAGCCTAGTAGTCCGTTATTTCACTTGGAACGCACGGTGTCAGGTCTGCATTCGGCGTAAAATCCTTCCTGTTCAGGTGGTGGTGTATGACATTTTGCATGAGGTGGAGAAGATTCGGGTACTTGAGAGAGACAAGCGGAGTCAGGGGGCTTGGTTGAAGGCGTGGAGGGGTTTCAAGCCTCCCTGACTGCCAGGAGTCTCTTTCCCGGGTGTGGCTGTCTGTCTCTTATCACCCTAGATTATTTTTTTTTTGGATTAATTTTTGATAAATGGCTGCGTACATAGGTGATGGGTTGTGCCTCTTAGGCCCTCTCTGCTGCTTTATGTAAATAATTTTGGTAGTGGATTATGTATATATTGTATATATTCTGAACATGGATGTGTATTCCTTGGATTTCTGTTGAAGTTTTGTACTATGGTTTTGTTTTTTACTTTTGTATAAAATTGGTTGCTTGATTCTTTTAATAAAAGATCAATAGTGACTCATCATTAATGTGAGTGGGAGGAGTGGTGCCCCATCAAAGGTGTCAGTGGAAATATACTGCCCTTTTGATGGTATTAGTGGCAAGAATAGTGTCCCATCACTGGTGTCAGTGGGAGGAATGGTGCCCCATCATTGGTGTCAGTGGTAACACTGGTGCCCAAGCACTAGAGTCAGTAACATCAATAGTACCCCAAAACTGGTGTCAATGGATGGAATGGAATGGTGTCAATGGATGGCCCACAGGGACCAAATAAAAGCAAGAAAAGGGCCAAATCCGATCCACAGGCTACAGTTTGGTGACCACTGACATAGAGGGACATTGCTTTGTAGTTTACACACAGCAGGCAAGAAAGCTAGATTAAAAATTCAGTTTTATCCCCCAAGAATTTACAAGGCCACTGGAATTGTGACGGGATTAACAGGCATTTTCTGCACATAAAGACCAACTTTGGTGAAAGTAAAAATCTTTTCTTGTAGTGGGTCTGCAAGGGTTAAATGCTCGTTTAGGTCTAGGGGATGGGAAAAGCAATTTTACTTACCTTCCTCGTAATCGTTTTGGGGCAATTTCTGTTATAAGTGACAGAATTCTGTTTCTGCCTTCCAATTTTATTCCTGAGTTGTTCCTTACCTTACCAAGTGCGTAAGCCACCCAAAAGTGATATTTCAATTATCTGTGAAGCATGATGGGCTGACTAACCTGGTCTCTCTTGGTGGAAAGACCTCCCATCATATAGACTCTCTCTCCTTCCGGTACATCACTGAGTCTTTTCCATATCGGTTTCATCTTCAGCAATAGAAAATATCAAATAAGGAATTTGGGACCCCCTAGTGATGGCTGCGGCAGGTGGGCAGGCTTGGAAGCTCAAGAGTAGGGATCTCACGGATATAGTCCCTGACAGATCTAAGAAAATCCTGAGCACCAAAAGGATGAATCATTAAGACCACACCACTGGTATCCGACCACATACAGGTGTATATCTAGAGTATTTGTAACAGCTTAAAGTATACGTCCAGGCAATATTTTATATATATATGAACAAGTGCAGTGGAAGGATAAACCAAAACCATTATTCATGCATTTATGAGTAATTTAGAAGATAAATAGAGTTTTGTTCAGTGGTTTTAGTGCAGGTCTCAGCTTTCTACAGGGCCAGTGAGTAAGCACTCGCTGTGCATACGTCATGAGAGGAGGTGTCCTTTACCATGCTAGAACTAGAGCATTGCAGGACTACAGGGGACATTGTTGGTGCTCTTCCATCGTCAAGCAAAGGCCTGACTAAATCATCCTACTAACTTGTGGGCGCAGGGTGACATTGCTGCTGCAATGGTCCTCTAAAGGAAGTTGTATGCAAGATTGTGGAAGACGACAAAGTAAAGAAAGGGACAAGAAGAATATGGTGGCTGGATGACATCCAAGAAATGATAAGTAGCCAAGGTGTGAGGCAGAACATTAACTTGGCAAACAGAGAGCAAAGTTCCCAGTTTGAAGCTCACCAAAGCCCGCAAGTGGTCATGGTAGTGGCGATTGGAATGTTAAGGAAGAGGTGCATAAAGGGGCATACTAGCAAGATCTACAGGTAAAAATTTGGGGATAGAAAGGGAACAACATCCATTATTTAACACAGGCGAGGACAGGTGACTGGCTGCAGAGGAGAATGCAGAGAGGACTACTAGAGGGGTGCAGAATGGGCCACACTGACAAGATCTGAAGGTAAGAAGTTAGTGATGGAACAGGAACAACGTCCATCATTTAACTCAGTAGAGGACTGGTGGGTGGCTGCAGAGGGCACTGCTAGAGTGGTGCAGAAAGAGCCACGCTGGCAAGATCCAAAAGGTAAGAAGTTGGTGATGGAAGGGGAACAACGTCCATCATTTAACCCAGAAGAACACTGGTGGTTGGCTGCAAAGGAGAATTCAGAGGGCTCTGCTAGAGTGGTGCAGTAAAGGCCACACCGGCAATATCTATGGGTAAAGAAGTTGGGGATAGAAGCAGAACAACATCCATCATTAAACCCAGAAGGGAACTGGTGGTTGACTGCAGATGGGCACTTCTAGAAAGGTTCAGTAAGGGTCACACTGGCAAGGTCCAAAGGTAAAAAGTTGATGATGGAAAGAGAACAACGTCCATCATTTAACCCAGAAGAGGACTGGTGGTTGGCTGCAGAGGGCACTGCTAGAGTGGTGCAGAAAGGGCCACACTGGCAAGATCCAAAGGTAAAAAGTTGGGAATGGAAGGGCAACAACGTTCATCATTTAACCCAGACGAGGACTGGTGGCAGGATGCAGGAGAGGAATCAGAGGACGTCTCTAGAGTAGATGAGTTGTCTTTTCAGGTGGGCAGGGGTTAAAAATGTATAATCAACTCTAACCAAGTAAGTATAACATCTGCTCACACTGTGTACAGTACAGTTTGAATTTTTACAAACCAAAGACCAAAATGACAATTCAATTGTTCTGACCACTCAACAGTTGGACAGACAACCTGCTGCCCTCTGGCAGGAATGACACGCTGGGCACAGCTGGTAAACTGCAAATTTCTGAGGACAATTGGGACCGCGCAACTGTCTTTGCTTCAGTGGCGGTTAGTATCGGCCCCTTCTCACCAAGCGTGTCATATTTTCTCTGTGCTGCGAGATGTTCAAGGACAGGCCAATGAGGGGGAGAAAGAACGAAATATAAAAGTAGAAGAGAATGTGTATTGGTCATGATTCACTTTTACAAAGCTGTTCGCCGACCCATTTCACCGTTCGTATACGGAATACAATGCAAGGTATAGATTCACATTGCTGGAACTGCGGATAGGATAATAGCCGTGTGGGATGGCAAATGAGCAAATGAGCAAGACTCAGGAACAGATAAGAACATAATGATATGAATGGTAATGATTAAGCACAAGATGTATGTGTGAAACGCGTCTACGTGACCACAGTTTGGTGTCTTTGGTGTTATCTTTGTGAAACAAAAATGAAAGTCAATCGGAAGTTCTGGATGTGCAGCCATTTCTTACTTCTTTCCAACAGATAAGAACATATCCAGGTAAAATGAAAAATAATTATAAAACATATACAGTTATTTGGGTTTATAAGTCCTGTCTGCACACATGGTCCAATTCCAACCTAAATCTGGGATGCTCAAATACACAGATTTCAGGCTGCATTCACATCTCAGTGTTTTAAATCGCGGGCAGATTTGCCGCAATTTCAAGGCATCGGGTGTGAATGACAAATCGCGGAAAGCACATTTGAGATGCTATTCATTTGAATGGCGCCTAAAATCGCGATGCGGTTCTACTGCGATTGTCAACAATTGTGCTGCAATCGTGGCAACCTGCATGACCTTGATGACTAGAAGATCGGCAGATGTAGAACAACATGTGAGTTAAATAATGCTGGCAAGCAAACAGAAATTGTTCACTGGTCACACAGGTTCACAGGCGAGGCCAGAGGCCAGAGATTGAGGGCAACCTGTGAACAATATATGTTTGCTTGCCAGCATTATTTAACTCATCTCTGCTGGACACATGTTGTTCTACATACAGGCACCCTCCTATATACGCTCTGAATAAATTTTCTTTTATCCTGGTCGTTGTGTGCTCTCTGTGGCCGTGCAGTGCCTCCTTCTCTCAGTGGTCCTTCCTCCGGTGGTGACCTTCCTGGGGGCTTTGAGGTTTTTCTCGTACTCATTGGTTGATTCGTGTATATACCCTGATGAAGCCATAAGGCGAAACATGTCGGGATATCATACGAATATCTAATCTTTGTTCAACTGGAACTCTTCTTACATGACCACCATAATGGAGATGTTCAACAAAGCTCAACGAAATGTTATGTTTGGTTTTCAATCATGTTCATAATAAGCTTATATATTTTTATATATGTATGGTTTACATTATTATCTGTAAGCACCGCGATATCCCCTAATTTTGCACATTTGACTTCTTGGGATGAGGTGCTAGATACCAGGTGTCTACTTTAGTCGGTGATAATTTTGCAAACCATAACCTAAACAAGACTCTGGGCAAGATAAAAATGGATAGCTCATCAAAGTTTAAAATACAAAAAACAGCCCTTTTCTCTGTCTCCTGCAGTGCTTCTTATGTGCCACTAGATGTCCTCAGTCTTCCAGGGTGAATGACAACCAGCATCATTCAACCCATTTCCTCTGGGTCCCGGCTATCATGGACCCGCCCCGCCCCTGTGATTGGACAGTGACAGGAGAAGCAGCACAGCGATGAGCATTTCTCTATCACTCTGCTCTCTCCTCTTCTCAGTAAATGAACTGATTGGTTCCTTGTGCAGCTTCTCCCTCTCACACCCCAAACCGGCTGTACGGGGACTTCACTAATACCAGGTCAGATTAAGGTACTTTTCATTGCCTTAAAAAAATAAATCCAATGATGTATTAATGATTACAGAGCTGCATTAATTTTATCTGCCAGTAAGTTCAGCTTTATCTACTTATCAAGTCACTCCAATTAGAAGTCATCGTCTACCAAGTGACAAGTAGCCGAATTCCCAGCTGTGACAGCTTTAAACCGTCCACAAAGCAGTAAAGGTTCCACCCTTCTGCTTTTCTCAGCTACAATGTCACCACAATGTAACGCCATTAAAATGTTAATATTACCGGGAGGACGTCAGAGGACACTTTTCCCTTTTCATTAACCCGGCCCAGCATTAACCGGCAGGCAGCCATTTTAATTGGCCGTGTGTGGCACAGAAGTGGGGCTCCTGATTAGTGGAGCTGTGCCAATCTGCAGGCGACGTGTCACATTAATTGTGATGGCTGGATGAGTTGACACTGTCCCCCCTGCCAGCAAGCAATCCTCATTATGGTAGCTCTGCGGTAACATAATTACTGGAAGAGGGATTTTATTCTGCTGTTATTCCTGGGTTCAGGGACAGCTGTGGCAGAGGACGGCCGCAAAGGCTGCTTGTATCTGTGTCTTCTACAAGATGGCGCTTTAAGGGGGAGGAGCTTTTAGCGTTAAAGTACAGAGAGGTCACATGGCTGCTGCAAGAAAGAAATCATCCATGGAAAATAAAGCTGAACTTCGGGCAGATATAACGTTTTTTAAAGCCCCCTTTTACCTGCCATATGATTTGTATTTCTGTCCTTACAGACCTGTGACTTACACAGCTCTGCCACACAGCACAGTTCTGTCTCATTGACACCAATCAGTGCCCATTAGTGATGCCAATCAGAGCCGCCTATCAGTGCCCACCAGTGCCACCTATCAATGCCCCTCAGTGCCACCTATCAGTGCCCACCAGTGCCACCTATCAGTACTCATCAGTGCCGTATATCAGTGCCCATCAGTGCGACATATTAGTGCCTCCTTATCAATGCCACCTAAACAGTGCCCTTCATTGCTGCCTCATCAGCGCACATCAGTGAAGGAGAAAAATTACTTATTTCCGAAATTTATGGACAGAAATTAAGAAAATGTTTTATTTTTTTCAAAATTTTCGGTCTTTTCTCTTTTTTTTTTTTTATAAAAAATTAAAAACCCAGCAGTGATTAAATAGCGCCAAAAGAAATCTCTATTTGTGTGAACAAAATGATAAAAATTTAGTTTGGGTACAGCACTGCATGGCCGCGCAATTGTCATTCAAAGTGTGACAGCGCTGAAAGCTGAAAATTGGCCTGGGCAGGAAGGGGGTGAAAGTGCCCAGTAGGCAAGTGGTTAACTAGAATCAAGACATATGTAAAAGAAGAACGGGCTACTTTTTTTTTTAAAACACTATCGCAATGGTCCCCAAACTGTGGCCCTTTGCTTGCCTTTATTTGGCCATGGGGCACTATTCCTCCCATTGATATGAGGTTCTATTCTTTTCACCGATATGAACAAAGGGGCATTGTTCCTCCTGCTGACACCAATGATGGAGCACTATTCCTCTCACTAACTCCAATGATGGAGCACCATTTCTCCCAGTGATATGTGGTTCTACTCTACCCACTGACATCAATGATGGAATACTATTCCTCCCACTAATACCAAGGATAAGGCATTATTCCTCCCACTGACACCAATGGGGCACTACTCCTCTTGCTGACACCAATGATGGTTCACTATTCCTCCCACTGATACTAATGATGGGGTATTCCTCCTCTCACTAACACCAATGATGGGACACCATTTCTCCCACCAATACCAACAATGGGCCACAATTACTTCCACTGACACCAATGATGGGACACCATTCCTCCCACTGACACCAATGATGGGACACCATTCCTCCCACTGACACCAATGATGGGACACCATTCCTCCCACTGACACCAATGATGGGACACCATTCCTCCCACTGACACCAATGATGGGGCACTATTCCTCCCACTGACACCAATGATGGGGCACCATTCCTCCCACTGACACCAATGATGGGGCATCATTCCTCCCACTGACACCAATGATGGGGCATTATTCCTCCAACTGACACTAATGATGGGGAATTATTCTTCCCACTGACACCAATGATGGGGAATTATTCTTCCCACTGACACCAAGCCTGAGAAATTGTCCACTCCCACTGGGCCACAGACTGGAATCCCTAAAGTCGAAGGACAGTCTTTTGGGGTTTAGATATACCTGTGGGGGGGGGGGGATGTAAACTGCCTCCAGGTTCCACCACTTCTGATACCCTGTAGAGCAGCCCAGGAGGTCCTCAAAACCCAGGATATTCTATAATGCAACTATAGTGCAGCTTCTATAATTTCTGGCTTGGTCTTCAACCCCTCCCATCTCATTATTGATTAGTCCCTCATTAATTAACTAATATTTTAAGTGATTTTATCCCTGGGGACGCAAAGTGCTATATTTTCTGCTGGGTCGGCTATCTTATGCCCCGTACACACAGTCGGACATTGATCGGACATTCCGACAACAAAATCCTAGGATTTTTTCCGACGGATGTTGGCCTAAACTTGTCTTGCATACACACGGTCACACAAAGTTGTGGGAAAATCCAATCATTCTGAACGCGGTGACGTAAAACACGTACGTCGGGAGTATAAACGGGGCAGTAGCCAATAGCTTTCATCTCTTTATTTATTCTGAGCATGCGTGGCACTTTGTGCGTCGGATTTGTGTACACACGATCGGAAATTCCGACAACGGATTTTGTTGTCGAAAAATTTTATAGCCTGCTCTCCAACTTTGTGTGTCGGAAATTCCGATGGAAAATGTGTGATGGAGCCCACACACGGTCAGAATTTCTGACAACAAGGTCCTATCACACATTTTCCGTCGGAAAATCCGACCGTGTGTACGGGGCATTAGTGTGCACTCAGTGGAATATTATACTAGGGATAATTTGGACAGGAGCTAACTCATCTACCAGCATGTCTTTGGTGTGTGGAAGGAAACCAATGAAAGCATATGGAAAACATGCAAACTCCATGAAAATAGTGTCCTGACTGGGATCTGAACTGAAGATTCCAGTGCAGCCAGGCAGAAGTGCTAACCACCAAGCCTCATCACAGCTATGGGCCAACAGTATGGTAAATAAGGTGGGAGAGGCCGCAACTGCTATATTACAACCTGCTCTGGGTTTCAGGGGTTCCAGGGCATCTACAGGGAATCAAGGGTGGTGTGTGCAGAAGCCTGCTATCCACAGGACATTTCAGTGTAAACTTTAAGAAGCACCATGATAAAGTGATCCGGAGCCTCCAGAAAACTCCAGTCTTAGCACACTGCGCTCTGTAATTAATGATATGGTACGGACTAATTATTTGACTTTTCCGAGGCTCAGCGACTCAGCAGATGGCGTCTCTGTAAATGCTTATGTTAACACACAACTGCTCTGTACCACTGACCTCCACAGTGCAATCAACATAGACAAATGATTGCACAGCTGATATTGGTCCATCCAAAGTCATCAGTTATCAATCCGAGGCAGCCGGATGGAATCCCTGTGCACTGTAATTGGTCATTAGGGGTCCCTAGCAGGAAATAGTGCTTAGAGAGGTTTTGCTGCAGCCATGACAGATTATGTGGCTTTATACCCATGCGATTGGTGCGGCAAACAATTAGGATAAAATTAATCTGTTTAGAGTTCAGGAACTTTAGCCGGTTTGAATTTAGAGAATTGGTAGGCTTGTTTACATCAGGGGTTCCCAATCTTTTTGGACAGCAGTGCCCGGTAAACTCTTCCAATACCCTTCATGCTCCAACAGCAAAACATCATACATCATGAATCACACAATAAAAGTATGAGACTAGCAGACTTGGAGGACCTGTAGGGGATGAGGTTTCTGGAGGAAGCTGGGAAGCACTGTGGGAGGTTGGAGGGCACTATGGAGGGTCTGGGGGCACTATGGGAAGTTGTCTGGCACTATGGAGGGTCTAGGGGCACTATGGGAAGCTGTCTGGCACTATGGAGGGTCTAGGGGCACTATGGGAAGCTGTCTGGCACTATGGAGGGTCTGGGGGCACTATGGGAAGCTGTCTGGCACTATGGAGGGTCTGGGGGCACTATGGGAAGCTGTCTGGCACTGTGCTGTGGAGACTGAGGACTCTCAGGGCTCCTCGGGCCACTGTGGGAGGTTGGGTGGCACTTTGGGAGCTGAGAGGCACTGTTGGAGGTTAAGGAATCTGCAGCTGGCTGGAGGCCTTAAAGAAGGAAAGCCACAGCCTGAGAGCAGTGCCGTCACTATGGGGGGTGCAGATAGCACCCCGGGTAACACCCACCAGAGTGGTGACACCCGTCCTGCCTCTTAAAAGCCACGGCGCCACTGACATTTTCTCAGGCGGGAGCTGTCTTGCGGGAGGCAGGACAGCTCAGGAAAGAGGGCGGGGCTGCCCGAGTTAATAGCTGGTGATCGGTTGTTTAGATGCAGGGCGGTCCTAGTAACCAATCACCAGCTTCCAGCTCCTGCCCTCTGTCCAGACCCACTGTGTCTTCAGCCCTCCAGACTGTCTATGTAAGGTAAGAGGAGGAGCGATGAGGGGGCGATGTGGGGGGTGGGGCTGAGGACAGCAATGGGGTCACTGAGGACATTAATGGGGTACTGAGCATAGTAATTGGGCCATAAAGGACAATGATGAGGGAGAGCCACGCTGATGCGCTAGCATTCACAGTGCCCTACTGGGGGGGGGGGGGTGACACCATGTTTTACCGCACCGGGTGACACCAACCCCAGTGATGCCACTGCCCAAGAATGGGCTCCGACCTTTTAACATGTTGGGGTTTCTTTCTTTGTTAAGGTGCTCTTTATCATTAAGGGTGGAGGTGTTTTCCGTTGCTTGATGCAAGGTGGATTGACAGCAATTAGTTGGGGCAGGCTGAGGACAGTAATAGGGTGCTTTAGGGGGGAGCGGTGAGCTGAGGACAGTAATGGGGTGCTGTGAGTGGGGGCGCTGAGGACAGTAATGGGGTCACTGAGGACATTAATGGGGGGACTGAGGATAGTAATTGGGTCATAAAGGACAATGATGAGAGCCTCACTGATGCGCTAGCATTCTCAGTGCCCTACTGGGGGGGAGGGTGACACCATGTTTTACCGCACCGGGTGACACCAACCCCAGTGATGCCACTGCCCAAGAATGGGCTCTGACCTTTTAACATATTGGGGTTTCTTTCTCTGGTAAGGAGCTCTTTATCATTAAGGGTGGAGGCGTTTTCTGTTCCTTGATGCAAGGTGGATTGACAATATCTTTCAAGAGGTTCTTACTTCACCTAGTCTGTTTTAGACTTCATGTTGGGTGTTTTTATAAGAAAAAAAAAATGGGCATAGCTTTTCACCCTGTAAAAGTGCACATACATTCTCGCTGTGAAAAGGGGGTTAAAGTTAAATGTTACTAGAGTATTTTCTCTCCAGGTCGAATGTTTCTTCATACAAAAGAGAGTGGATCAGGAAACGACTGCATTATGGTTATTTGATGGAGCTGAGGATCATCGGAAATAATTTGCTATTTTCGATGATCCCTCAGCTCCATCTAGTGTGCATAATGTAGTATTTTCCTGATTCATTCCATTCTGGATGAATGAATAATATTGAATCTGGAAGGAAAATAACCCAACAATATTCAACTTTGCCCCCATTTTCATTGAATGGGTGCACATGCACTTTCACTGGATAAATAGCTCTACAAATGTGTTTATACATACACCCCATGTTGTATTTTATGTAGAAAAAAAATGGGTAATAATTTTTTTAAATCTTCCTGTCTTTACATGTAACAAAATACCCAGTGATAGAATTACACCGCTTTATATGTTCAGTCACGTGTGAGGAGTGGATATCATCTTTTGTATATTATCTCTTTGCTTGATGCTTAAACAGGTTTTTGTGAAGCGCTGGTAATTTTATTGTGGTTTTTTTTTGGTAATCAATGTAAGTATTGTGAACTAAAGCCAGTGCATCTTTTAGAGCGCGCTCCGATAGGCTTTGTTTACCAAGATTTTGTTTGAGGGTGAATAGCAGAATATCACAGACACAAAAACCACCCTGCAAGCCGCAGAACGTTAAACACAAACAGCATGTAAAAAAAAAAAAAAAAAAAAAAAAAAAAAAGTAAGCACACACACATACAAATAAAAAAAAAAAAAAAACATAATAAAACAAACCCAAAGAGCGGCGTTCTTGTTAGGCCATGAAATCGGCAGCTGCTGTCATAAGCTCGGCTCCCAGATGCGTTTGGTTTTTATGCCGTGTATCGTTTAAGGCGCGCTGTGATTAAACACACAACTAACAATTCCGCTAGTTGATGGCTTTAATCTTTTTACGTGCTGAAATGAAGCGTGGCGTTAAAGTGAAAGCTCCGGGGAAGGAGTCACAGCCGGGGTGGCCTCTTTTTCGGGGGAAAACTATAACGGCCTTAGTTTTATTTTATTTTTTCAAGTTTCATTTTTAATTGGATTTTCGAGCTTACAATCAAGGGGCGATAAAGCTGATATATAAAGATATTGTGGCTTTTCCACTTTCTGTGCTGCGTTAATGGAAGGCCTATTACGAGCCAGCAGAAACATGCATCTAAAAACACGTGCCTTATACATTTTAAACAAAGCTGAACTGCTGTGCATGAAAATGTTCATTTAAATATATTTCCTCAATAGCCACAAAGGATATAAATCCACTTTGTGTGTGCCAAATGCCTTTGCGAACCCAGATATCACCTTGACATCATCACTGTGCTGTACATTGGCTGTGCAGAGGACAGAGCTGTGGGAGGGGCCCAGCAGGCCCCACCCACTACACGAGGGGGCGGATACTAGACCAGTCACCCTACACAAAGAGAGAACAGCAGTGAGCGGTCTTTATCACAGGAAGTCTCACACTGGATTACTGCACAGTTCTAGAAGAAATACAGAAAGCACACCAAGATTCAAGAAGAATACACGACGAATGGATTTACACAATATTTACTTATCCTGGAGTTTAGCTTTAACATTCTGTCTATTTCCTTCCCCTTCCTCTTACATAATGCTTTTTATTTTGTATCTTTGTTTCTTTTGTACTTTTTCTTTCACTGTTTCGCCTCTTTGTTCCCATCTAGGAAAAACCTCCAGGAGATCTATCATCACCAATACAACAAGTACACTTGAAGACATGGTGCCAAATTTCTGTCTGCACCAGCGACAGCTCTGGCACCGTGTCATCAGGGGGCTGGTTACAAGAACCAAGAAGAGATAGCTGTGTAGCATGGAACATGCAGCAGCACAGACAATCATCAAAATAGGATAACACGGGATTTGCTGGGCTTGTATAAAGCTGTATAAACTGAAGAAGAAAGGAGCTAATGGAAATTTGAGGAATGGTTATGCATAGGGAGCTGCAAAGTCTTCCATAAACTGTCCTTTGGTGCCATTGATTTAAAAGAACCAAGCATGTGAGCTGCAACCTTCAGAGGTTGTGACAATGTTCTGAAATGCATGTGACCGCATACATGTAAACTGTACCGCTAAATAAATTTGTGCATTCCTTTTTATTTTTTGTGTGGCGCTGCATGTGAATAAGTTACAGAACTTTATTATTACGGAATCTAGGACTGCGCATTTAGCAGAACAGTCTGAAGTACGCTTTATGGCCAATGTAAATGGGTTTTGGGTTTGCTTTGATGGCGTCAGTTTTTGAGACACTTCTGAGATCATTCAGAAATTGCATTCTCGTAGACTTGTATGGAAATGCAAAACCTGCTTGAAGCAAACAAACGACCATCAACACAAGCCATAAGGGTGGATTAGCCTGGGCCAAAGGGAACATTGTCATACGGGAGAAGAAATCAATGTTTAAAAGATATACTTCCCTTGACCCTACCCAATCTACGCCAAAATTCTCTGACATCTGCAGGTCTTCCCGTCTTGTCTTGTTCTTCCCTCCCTCCATCTGTGGTGTCCCACCTTCAATCTTGCTTCTCATATCGCTGGATGTCTTCTTCCTTGGACTACCCAAGTATCAAGCTGACTCCCACCTACTGCACTGTTTTTGCACCTATTGCCCTCAACTGCACTGTATGACATCTATGATGCAATCTTGGCAGTTCCCCATTCTATCCTGAAAATGTTGCATACATGCAGTCAAAATGATGATCCTGCCCAAAATCCTTTACTACTTCTGGACCCTGCCAATTCCCTTCCCTTCTTTCTTCCTACACTTACTACAAAATAGAATCCACTCCTTTGTTTGGGTCTAAAAGCATTGTAGAATCTCGTGTTTATGGGGGTGGGGGGGGGGGGGCAGTTCTCAATGTGGCAAAAAATGTCTGCTTCATGCCTCCACAGATATTCCGCTTTGGGTTCTCCTAGAACTTTCCAACTGTGCTCCGATCCCAGTCTCGGCCCCATTTATGGCATCCCCACAGACTTTGCCCACACTCCTTGAGTCACTTAATGTTGCATAGCTTAAAGCTCTGGTATTCGGTTCATTATTCAGGCAATCTTATGTCTGTCCCCCTTTCTACCCTTCTCCCACGCCTACATAAACCCTCTTCTCACCAGGCCTGGAACAGCTGAGAGCTTTTCTATGGTGGTCGTCTTGATATGTCCAGCTTTGTCACTGGTTGACCTCTTTATGACTTACCTCTTCTTTCCCCTTCCACAAAAACACATTTTGGCCGCATCTGTCAACACTCTACAATCATCTCTACAATCTACAGTATGTCTCTTTGAATGCTAATGGCACCTTCTCACTTGCCTCCTGTATATCCCAATAGGAACAAGACTTAGCAACCCCTATTGACCCTGAGGATTGTTATTTTAATAGTGTCATTCCAGAGGCAGCATATAAAGTCCTGCTGTGGTGGTGCTGGGTTGCAGCCCGCATAGCTCACGCAAACACCTCATATAGTGATAGATGGCCGGAGGCCAACGTGGAGATGTCCTTCATGTCTGGAGGTCCTGTGCACACTTAACTGGATTTTGATTGAAGGTCTTTGGCCTGCTACATATACTGTTCTATTTTCAGATCGGGAAAGTCCCCCAACTGACCTTGCTGCACTGCCCAATCCAGGGCCTATTCTCATACCAGCAAAATTTAGCTACCTACCTATTCCTTGCTGCCAAACTAACCATAGCTAAGGCACAGAAGAAACCCACCACTTAATTTGCCATGGTGAAGGACAGTCTGACCACTCTAATGATAAATGAAAAGATGTCTAGTATCCTGAATGACTCTCCAAATTCTTGCGAGTTTGGGAACCTTGACTGGCCTATGCCTTCCTTACTATGACCCCGACCAGCCTGGGCAACATGTGACCTGTTTTTCATCTGACCCTCGAGCATGTGGTGGGAAGTAATTCCCCCTTCCCCCTCCAACTTCCCTCTCTTCTTCCCTTAAACCCCCCCCCCCCCACCCTCCCCACTCCTGTTGACTTTTTCTTCCTTTTTCCCCCCAGTTAAGCTTCGCTCTTTCTTTAGCTTATGTTCGCACTCCTCCGAACTCACCGACCGTGTTCGTAAATATTGGCCTGAAGTCCAGACCTAGCGGCCATGTAGTTGCATTTCCATAATAATGTTTACTGCTCAGTTGTCTACATATTTTTTATTGGAAACTCATTCCACTATGTCTATGCCCCCGTTTTTGTGACCAGATGTTCTTTTCTTGAAAATTTCAATAAAAATCATTCTACCAGAAAAGGTATATACTTTCAGTACTGGAGATCCCCCAATATACTCACCCTAGCGGATTGGGCTTCCAATCTTGACTCCATATCAGATTTAGAATGCCTCCTGACAGCGAAGTAGAATGTCAGATCAGATCAGTTCACAATTACCTGGGCCTGCTGGACAATATTCAGATATTCACAAGAGTGTGAACTGCACTTAATCATATGCAGGCTATGATGGAGTTGGCAAACTTCCCGCCATCATGTTTCTTTTCCACCTTATACCTCCCCTCTTCTTGTCTTCTGATCCCTCTCTCCCTCTGTAGTCTTCTTTTTTATTTTGTCTCACAGCCCTGAATGGAAGACCCAGTGTAACTACTTGTTTGAGACTACTGAGCGACAACATTATAAGGATATGCTCTCCTTTCTGACACTGACATCTAAGATGTTCATAAACGACAGATGTATCTTTGCACCATTGCTCTTTGAGAAGTACAAAAGCATCTCACCCTTTTATACTTCTGTATCCTGTTAAACTTCAATAAAATAAGATTGAACTAAAGGAACATTACTTTGTATTTCAATCGGTTTATTGACCACATTTTCAAAAAAGTTATTACAGCACAAGACCAGCCATGGCTTTTTACAGAAAAAAAGTCACTAACAAGGATACAATCATGGTCGCTCCACTTTGTTTCCATTACATCTCAGATACAATAGTTGGCTACACAGCGGAGTCTTGTAACGCTGAGTCTCGCATAACTAGTTTAGACCATCCAAGCCAAGATTAACTATATAGAAACTGATCTAACACAAAAGGCCAATTCCCACTGCCATGTGGGCATCAGTCTTTATTGACGATCACCAAGTTTCATTTGTGTTTGCCATATTCCGACATCATCGTTTTTCCAAAACTTTTCTATGGTTATCCTAACTGGCAACAAGGTCTTCAAAATGAGTCATCTAGTGTGTCTTGAGAGGTCAATCTGTTGGAATAGCGTGCTCTCTGGAAATCAAGAGATATTGATCTGCATCACTGAATACATCATGTTGTAAATTCTAATCTAAATTTTTTTTCGACCATAGAGCATTGCCACCATATCATAATTTGCACTTGACCCTATCCTCTAAAACACAATGGAGAGGCCTATAGGGTCCATTTAGCAGTCCTGGTAGGAACCATGTACCATCTCATGCAATTCTTATAATAAGATGTAATCAAGGGCACATTTGTAGATATCTGAGATAGGTTAGTAAAAACGGGGGTTATTCCTGCGCTACCAATTGGGAAAGTCGGTCTATTAATCGATTGTTTGAGACTATATGCAACTTCTCTTATTGGAAAGCTGCATGCACCGAAAACAAGGGCTCAAACACCAGCCCAAAACAAAATGGTACAAAAGAGAGGGGGGTGGTGCTGCGCTAACCAGAGGTGTCTCTGCTTATAGGAATAGATATTATATCCTGATATCCATAGATCGCAAAAATTTAAATAGTGAAAAACATCAAAAAATCGCATAGGTTGGAATAAAGAATATGTATAGATGTAGTGATTCAAAATTAATTATGTAGATCCAATCAATGCTTATAGATATAAGAATAAATACTGGTGTGTAAGTTGATTAAAAAAGTAACCAATTATACATATGTTAAAGATATATAAAAATTCAATATAGCCAATAGTGCTCGTGCTCTTGTGCCTAAAAACTCAAAGTTAAACTCATACATATGTTAAAGTGCAACAATGGGATAATGATGAAAACAAACAATCATGGATCAAGTGAAAAATAAAAATCAAGTGAGGTAAACAAAGAAAACGGAATGGTCGCTTAATCCTTATATTGCGACCCTGTGCGACAGTGCGACTATATAGTGAATGATCACGTATGTGAATGAAACCACTCTGATCATAAGTGTCCAAAATCAAATTAATAATACAAGTGTTCAAAGAAAAAATGTGTTCAAAAAGCCAGTGTTTTAAACACAATCACTCCAATGGCAGTGGGGTGTTATTTGCAGATCAGACACTCTCTATCTTCTTCATGCAGCATGCACTAGTGTAGGCAATGGCCCCTTACCTAGCGGTGCTAGGTCAACCGCATATAAGTTGTTAACTCTCCTGGTCCTGGGTCTCTCCTGTGTCCCTGTGTCCAGATTTGTTGACTCTACAGGATCCTTTATGGGGCTGGGATATGTCTAGCTGAGGTCCTGGGACAGTGCCGCTCCTAGCTCCTCCTCCACATCATATCTCCATTATATGTAAGATATAGGATAAAGTACCCAGATAGTGAAGTATGTTTTTATAGGTCACTTTATTCACATAAACCATATACAAGGTACTCACATTAGCAGTTGTTCTTACAAAGCATGGTATCCTACGAGCAGCGAACTCGTAATGCATTCAGCAAGGAAGGTAAAACGAAAAAAGCCTATTCCGTCCCTACGCGTGACGTCACTTGATCACGTGACTTCTTCAGGGGATCCCCTGAAGAAGTCACGTGATCAAGTGACGTCACGCGTAGGGACGGAATAGGCTTTTTTCGTTTTACCTTCCTTGCTGAATGCATTACGAGTTCGCTGCTTGTAGGATACCATGCTTTGTAAGAACAACTGCTAATGTGAGTACCTTGTATATGGTTTATGTGAATAAAGTGACCTATAAAAACATACTTCACTATCTGGGTACTTTATCCTATATCTTACATATAATGGAGATATGATGTGGAGGAGGAGCTAGGAGCGGCACTGTCCCAGGACCTCAGCTAGACATATCCCAGCCCCATATAGGATCCTGTAGAGTCAACAAATCTGGACACAGGGACACAGGAGAGACCCAGGACCAGGAGAGTTAACAACTTATATGCGGTTGACCTAGCACCGCTAGGTAAGGGGCCATTGCCTACACTAGTGCATGCTGCATGAAGAAGATAGAGAGTGTCTGATCTGCAAATAACACCCCACTGCCATTGGAGTGATTGCGTTTAAAACACTGGCTTTTTGAACACATTTTTTCTTTGGACACTTGTATTATTAATTTGATTTTGGACACTTATGATCAGAGTGGTTTCATTCACATACGTGATCATTCACTATATAGTCGCACTGTCGCACAGGGTCGCAATATAAGGATTAAGCGACCATTCCGTTTTCTTTGTTTACCTCACTTGATTTTTATTTTTCACTTGATCCATGATTGTTTGTTTTCATCATTATCCCATTGTTGCACTTTAACATATGTATGAGTTTAACTTTGAGTTTTTAGGCACAAGAGCACGAGCACTATTGGCTATATTGAATTTTTATATATCTTTAACATATGTATAATTGGTTACTTTTTTAATCAACTTACACACCAGTATTTATTCTTATATCTATAAGCATTGATTGGATCTACATAATTAATTTTGAATCACTACATCTATACATATTCTTTATTCCAACCTATGCGATTTTTTGATGTTTTTCACTATTTAAATTTTTGCGATCTATGGATATCAGGATATAATATCTATTCCTATAAGCGGAGACACCTCTGGTTAGCGCAGCACCACCCCCCTCTCATCTGAGATAGATTATCCGCCATTCTTGGAGGTTTAGGGATTCACCAAGTTCATGTTTCCATTGTAAGATGCATGGAAATGTTTAAGTAGGTGTCTCTAGGGTATTATAAAAAAATAGAAACTGCATGTTGCCCCCTCAGTATCCCCCTGACCCTGCACGTAGCTCAAAATCGCAGAAACTGGAGGCACGGTGGAACTGGGCTTAGGTTTTATTTTTAAAAAAGCTATCTGTGAATAACAAAACATTTCTAATGAGGGTAATTTATGCTTCTTTATTCGATAATCTATTTCCAGCAGCTCGCTCCCTTCCTTAAAAGCCCCTTCAGGAAATAAACCATTATTGGTCTACTGAAAAAGTGATAAGTTGAGGCCTGGTAGAAATTTAAGATCGCCTAAAAAAGGAGTCATTAGGTGTATTGGAAGAACTCAACACACCCCTACAAGATACATACTTTGAATCTTTTTTTCTTATTAATAACATTGTCAAGGAAAAACAGTTGGCAGGCAACCTCCATCACAGCCCTGCTTAGTTACCGAGTTCATGGGGATGAAAAAGTAATTATATTCTATTTACTCTTATCTTCCTCCTCTCCAGCGAACACTTTGAGTACAGATCACCTGCGGGTTATTACAAGGTAACACGGATGAAAAGATATGCAGGAAATCTGTGTAGCTCTACAGGGACCTCTGTGTAGTGCGCCAAAATGAACACAAGAAATGTACCTGATACTGCTGGCCCGTTTTACCAGATTTTGCAGCCCTTGCTAAAAACTCAAACTGTACCTTTGCAAAAAAAAAATAATGGTTTAAAAACTATGCAGTTGGACATTCATTAATAGCTTTCCATTTTGGATAACTTACTCTGTATTTAGGCTGTACTTGGACTAAATACCAGCAGCTCTGGGTGGACAGTTGGATAAATGGATCCAAATTGTGGCTTTATCAGTACTATAAACCAGCAGTTCTGGATGGACAGTTGGATAAATGGCTCTATGTATTTTTTTTTATTTTTTTTTTCAATGGCTCTTAATTTTAGCCATATCTAGGCTACAAACAATGGCTCTAGATGTACAGTTGTGTACTTGCCTCTATATTTACGCTGCATCCAGGATATAAACCAGTGGCCCTGGATGGAGAGTTGGTTAAATGGCTCTATATTTAAGGTGCATCCAGGATATAAATCAGAGGTTCTGGGTGGACAGTTGGATAAATGGCTCTATATTTAGGATGTACCTCCGTATTATAAACCAGTGGATTTGGATGGATAAATGGCTTTATATTTAGCCTGCATGCGTTCTGGGTAAACCTGCTCTGGAAGTATGGTTGGACAAATTGCTCCATATCTGTACCAAAAACCAATGGCACTGGATAGACAGTTGGATAATTCCTCTGGAATTGGAATTGCCTAAATTATCCCAGCAGATAAAACTGACCCTGGATGCCCCTATTAATGGCAATGAAATTATGATTTGTGATTTCTTCCTTTTCTAGAATAGAACTCTGGGAATAGATGGCTTTCCCACTGAATAATGCATACAATATAAAGATACATTGATCTTTCATTGTCTCGCTTTGTTTAAAGATGCATTTGAGACGGATAATCTACCTCCGTCACTTATGGAGGCCTTTATAGTCCTTATACTCAAACTCCAAAACAAATCATCTCCTCTGCGAACTGCATCACTCTATATCAGTGATGGTGAACCTTGGCACCCCAGATCTTTTTGGAACTACATTTCCCTTGATGCTCATGCACTCTGCAGTGTAGTTGAGCATCATGGGAAATGTAGTTCCAAAACATCTGGGGTGCCAAGGTTCACCATCACTGCTCTATATCCTTGATTAATTCAGATACATTTATGCTGTATCTGGTCTGCAGACCAGTATCTCTGGATGTACCGTTGGATAAATTACTCTATATTTGGGCTGTATCTGGTCTATAAACCAGCTGCTCTAGATAGATATTTGATGCCTCTATATTTAGGCTGTATCCTGGATATAGACCATTGCCTCTGGATGGACAGTTGGATAAATGGCTCTATATTTAGAATGTATCTGGTCTATAAATGAGCGGTTGTGGACGGATTGTTGGATAAATGGATTTGTATTTTGGCTATATCTGGTCTATAAACCAGTGGCTCTGGATGGACTGTTGGTTAATTGGCACTGTATTTTGGCTATATCTGGTCTATAAACCAGCAGCTCTGGTTGGACAGTTAGATAAATGGCTCTACATTTAGGATGTATTTGGTCTATAAAAGCAGAGGCTCTGGATGGACAGTTGGAGAAATGGCTCTAAATTTAGAATGTATCTGGTCTATATACCAGTAGTTATGGATGGATTGTTGGATAAATTGATTTATATTTTGGCTATATATGGTCTATAAACCAGTGGCTCTGGTTGGACAGTTGTATAAATGTCTCTCTCTCTCTCTCTCCCTATATATATATATATATATATATATATATATATATATGTATGTGTATATATATATATATATATATATATATATATATATATATATGTATATATATATATATGATATATCTAGGCTATAACCAGTGGCTCTGGATGGACAGTTCAATACATAGTGTTATATTTAGCTATTTTGAATGCACAGTTGCCCACTAGAGCATAAAATAATTATTTTCTTGGCCCCACCCACTTTCCCACTTTTCCTTTGACTTCTGATTTTCTGGATTTGTGTTCCCTCAATTTGAAGGATTCATAATGAGGTCGTTTCACTAAGCCGCAGAAGCTTCTTATGTTATCACATGATAATATTCTCATAAAAATTGTTCATTTCACATACATAAGTATCATATAGGTTTAGAGCCAGCATTTTTCCATATGAAAGCCTCCATTTACCCGTTATTTTATCTCTACCAGCCAAATTGCCTTGTATCCTTCCCTCCTCAATAGACCGGGAAATTTACACCATTCATAGGCAATATTTTAAGTTGCTGATGTCCTCTGTAATTTTACAGTGAAAAATCCGCATAAATCATTAAAATAACACGCGGCAAATTCTGCTACAATAAATCCTTTAGTGAAATGAAAAAATAATTTTCGATCGTAAAAAAAAGAGCTAACGAGTCCCTGAAATGAAAATATCGCATGCACGTGTTACCCTTTTTTATTGCATTTTTTTTAATCTTATGACTACATTTCTGAGGTTGTTTGAGCTTCAATTAGCGCTCGTTCCGACTGCAAGAGTTCCTGCTGAAGACAAATGATTTTAGCAGAATTTAAAAAAGGTAAAATAATGTCCGCTGAGTACAGCACGCCATCCTGCAATGTCATTTATAAAGGTCCCAATTCTTCAAACGACTAATAGCTACAAACATCAGCCAGCCGTGCAGCTGACCGGGTTATGTTCTGCCTCGAATTTTGGCAGAAAGCCGTTTTTTTCTTTAATGTCATCAAAATGTCCTAACAATCATAGGTTAGCAAACTGACATGTCCTCATTAAACAATGTCTCGGTAATGATGATGCGGCAAAGCTTGGCCTCTCTCCGTGTAGCGCGCGGTGTAAGCGCGCCCATCTTTCTGGCTGAAGACAGAATCCCTCTTCTCTAGCAAGTTCGGCGCCGCTGGAACTAAGTCACGCTTCTCCCTTTTAATGCGCCATAAAACCAGTGAAAGCGAATATATTCTGGCTGATATTCCCCGGGAGCCGCGATGTCATTTCAGAGTCGTCGTCCTTTTCCGACAATAAGTTTAACAGTTATTTCCTGGGCAATAAACTATAAGAATATGGCTCAGTTGTTTTAAGAAAACAATTACTTTTTTTTTTTTTGTTACCCATTTTCACACAGATGTCATCCGCTGTGCGCATTCGGCATGCAGAAAGACAAAGTAGACTTTTTATTTTTATGGTCTTCGATATTACATTATTATTATCTTACTCCAGTTCTTGTGGGTAAGATGTTACATTAGTTGGGCCTTGTTCACATGGGCTTCCGCTTGTATAAGAGCAGTGTGGACAGTGTTTGCAAACCTTTCGGTAAGCTTTGAGTGGACGTCCCCTGTCTATGCTGTGGGTAGTGCCAGATTTATAAGGAGGCAAAAGGGGCAACTGCCCCCAGGCCCCCCTGTCAGAGGAGGCCCCAGACTTCCTTTAATTTAAAAAAAAAAATGTAATAATTATAAAAATTATTTTTATTATTTAAAAGCAAGAGACAAGTGGGTGGGACAAGGAAAAATGTTGGAAAGTGCCAGGCAAAGCCCTAACCCCATCGTGTGGGAGTGAAGGTAATGACCAGCATGGATTTATCGCAGGAAGAAACATGAAAGAGAAGCTGATTGGGTCAATTTTGTAGAACAAATGTGATGGGGAAATCATATATTTCATATTTCCTTATTATTGTTGGCTCTCAATATCTAATAATGAATTCTAAACCTGGTTAAGGGGCTTTACAAAGACAAAGTCTACTTAGACCAAAGGAATGTGTGATTGTAAACTGGCCAAGTCCTTAAAAGGTCCTATTGTTGCTTACAAAGGAAGTTGGCCTGGGGGTTGTCCTTTCCATACACACAAGTCTATATACAGTGGAACCTTGGTTAACGAGTAACGCAGTTAACGAGCGTTTTGAAAGACGAGCAACTTTTTGAAAAAAATTCTGACTCGCTTTGCGAGTGTTGTCTCACAAAACGAGCAGCATTCAAGCTAATGGGGTGTGCAGTACCGCATTTGGCCAGAGGTGCGGGGGGGCGCTGGTGACACTCGGAACAGTTTTGAGCAGTTCGGAAATACTCGGAAATGCTCCGTTCCCGAATGTTTCCGAGCCTTTCCGAGTTCAGCTGGGCTGTCCCCGAGTATTTCCGAGGCTCTCCGGCGCCCCCCCCCCCCCCACCTATTGGCCACATGCGGTATTGCATGCAATAGAAGTCAATGCGGAATGAATTATCTTTGTTTCCATTGACTTCTATGGGGAAACTCGCTTTGATATGCGAGTGCTTTGGATTACAAGCATACTCCTGGAATGGATTATGCTCGTAATCCAAGGTTCCACTGTATATATAGTTACATAGTTAGTCAGGTTGAAAAAAGACACAAGTCCATCTAGTTCAACCATAAAAATAAATAAATAATTATAAAATAATATCATACAGTCCCATATACTCAATCCTATACAGTTGATCCAGTTTGCTACAGCAGGGGAAAACATTTCTTCCTGATCCCCCGAGAGGCAATCAGATTTTCCCTGGATCAACTTTACCTATAAATGTCAGTACCCAGTTAAATTATGTACATTTAGGAAAGAATCCAGGCCTTTCTTAAAGCAATCTACCGTGCTGGCCAGAACCACCTCTGGAGGGAGTCTATTCCACATTTTCATAGCTCTTACTGTGAAGAAACCTTTACGTTTTTAATATATATAAAATATATATACTATGGTTATCATATGGAACAGGTAGTCTCGTATTCAGAGCTTGCAATCATGCATGCCTCTGTGGTCACCTGCGCCATGCCATATAATGGGGGCACCCATGGCAAAAACAGCACCTTTAGTTAAGTATTCTTGTCATATTTTCTTTATCTGTATCTGTCATTACTTTCAATAAATGTTATAAGTATTTGTGTGATCTCTCTTTGCACATCTCTCTTTGCACATATCAAACACACCCCCAAAAATGTGACGAAACAAAATGTTATTTATCATTCATTTCGGTTCACTTTTTTGTAGGTCATATCATTTAATTCCTAAGCTGAGGGGCCCTCCAGGTCTAAATCCAGCTGTGGGGCTTCCTTCCATCACCCTTTACTCTTGAATTTTGGTCCAGGGTCTTCCTATGATAGAACTGAAGCATCTCAAGTTAGTTCATTTCAGAACATTCCTTAGCTAGCCCAAACACACGTGTTGACAGTCCAGAAATGTAATTTATTGACTCCACAGATGGCCAGAAGTCAGTAAATGACAGCCAATGAATTTCAGGGAGGTGGAGGAGTCACTACTGCTCCGACTCATTTTTATGTGTGTAAATTGCAGTTTGAGCTACTGAGCTCTGTAAAAAAGAAGAACAGCCTTTTCAGCAAGCGCTAATGATCTGACACATTTTCATGTAAATTTCAGCTTGAGCTACTGAGCTATGTAAAAAAAACAGCCTTTTTTTGCAATCACTACTTCTCTAATTTTTGTGTAAATTTCAGATTGAGCTACTGAGCTCTGTAAAAATAGCCTTTTTTTGCAAGCACTACTGCTCTGACTAAAAAACCCACTAAAAGAAACAGCCTTTTTTGCAAGCACTACTTGCTCCAAATCATTTTTGTGTAAATGTCAGCTTGAGCTACTGGGCTCCCAAAGGCCGGGTTCACACTGATGCGCCGCAGTTTGGCCAGAGCGCTGGTGTATGCGCAGTTCCCATGTGTTTTACCCGTGTTCTTAGCTGCACTTTCTTAAACTTCTATTAGAGCAGGTGTTTCTTAAACGTGCACCAAAAGATGTGGCATACAGGACTGTTGGTGCGCTTTCACAAAATGTGGAAAACATGCATGTTCTGGCGCCGTGGCAAAAAACACAGGTAACACACATGGAAACCATGCATACGCCCACCCAAACCACAGCACACCAGTGTGAACCTGGCCTAAAAGTCAGTCTTATTCGCAAGAACTACAGCTTTGACTCGTTTTTGTGTAAATTTCAGCTTGAGCTACTGAGCTTTGTAAGGTCAAGTTCACACTGGCACGTTACCTTTTTTGCAGCAAGAAGGTGCAGAAAACCCATTCAAAGGAGCCCAGCTACTAGCTCAAAATGAAAATACAAAATATTCATATACAGTATTTTATACTTATCCTTAAGTTGATCTAAAGGCAGAAGGTTGTTTACCTTAATGCATTATCTGCGTTAAGGTGGAAAAAAAAAAAACCTTCTGCAAGCAGCTCCCCTCCTCCAAAAATACCTGAGCCCGATTTCGATCCAGCCATGTGCACAAGAGCAGAGGCTTTCTCCCCCTCCTTATTGGCTTAGACACAGCTGAAGCCATTGGTGAATCACTGCCAGTGAGGAGGGAGCGGGGGCAGGGCCAAGCCGCACGCTGTGTGTCTAATAGACACACAGAGCTGGCTTGGGAAGGAGCACACACAAATGCCCCATAGCAAGTGGTTTGCTATGGGGGGGCACTCAGCAGGTGGGAGGGGCCAGGAGCGCCAGTAGGGGACCGTAGAAGAGGAGGATCGGGGTTGATCTGTGCAAAATGACTGCACAGAGCAGGTAGGTATGACATGTTTCTTATTTTTTGAAAATACAATTTTGTCCCCTACAATTGAAAAAAAAAAAAGTTACATTTTTTTTTCTTTAGCCCCGACCATAATAAGTAAATTTATACAAAAACCCGCTACATTCCGTTTAATATAGAAAAACGTGGATCACATTAAATGTCCATTTTAAAACCTATTCTGTTCTGTAGCCATTTGGATTTTGTAATTTCTGGATAAAATCTCCTGGAATGAGTGAAAAAAAAAAACACCTAAATTTAATGTCAACACAAAACCATTGCATCGCGCTTCAAAATATGGTTCCTGTAGACTGCTCATTAAATTGGGCTAAATGAAAATGAATATCATTTAGAGGAGAGAGAAAAAAAAAAAGTCCATTACTGTAGTTTAACCAAACAAGCCTGCAAAGACAAGCTGGCACGGTTGTATCCCAATTTTCTGCTGCAGCAATTTACAGCTTGGAAAATCTATTTCGCATTTTGCTCCCCGGCCCGAGAGGGATTTCGCCGCGCGCTCGCCGCAAACAGCTGGGAGGAAAGCAAATTTTCCCTCTGACTTTTAAATAGTTGGAGAAAGGTCAGGATTTAAAGGTATAAAAAGGTTATTTTTTTTTTGTATTGTGTTTTTCTTTATTATGGTTAATTAGCAAATTGCAATTTTAATCCAGTAGAAAATAAAACTGAATTCTGACAGATATAAAAATCCACATATAAACTCAACTCTGTATTCATTAAATCAGTTTTTTTTTTTTTTTTTATGCAAGTGATATAAATATACATTGACCTGGTATCAGACTTTTGCAATCCCTGTACAGCAGAGCTCGATTGTTAGCTATGACTAAGCACTCTGTGTAGTGCGAAACGCGTAAGCTTTGTTCCACTCTGTTGTGACCTGTATTTTGGATGACACTTTATTGAATAAAGGCAAATATTTTTGGAGTGCGTCTGTCCAGGATTTCTTTGATGTCTAACAGCAGAGCTCAGGCTGGGATAGGAAGAAGCAGCAGCCAGTCAAAAGAAAGAAGCAGTGCTATGTTGATAGAGGGAGAGTGCAGAGTGACAGAGAGATGAGCTCATCATTATAATCTGTGTGTGTGAGTGCCCTACCCTTTTACCATACACCACTTATGTTTGTACATCACTTTCCTGTTAATGATCAATAAATTGTACAATTAATAAACTAATACAAACTCCCTCATGCCCCCCTAAAATTATGTGTGTTTTCCACTTATATATCCCCCCACTATCAGAACATATTTATAAATCACCAATATTTACCAATCTATAAGTCAAAATTAGTAACATAAAAAAAATGATTAACATAAAGTCCATGTGCCAAAGTGCAAATTCATCAATAATTGCTGTGATTTCAGCCCTTTAGGTGCCGCTGTACAGAGGCGGCTCTAGGCTTTGTGAGGCCTTAGGCAAAACTTACACATGAGGCCCCACGGACTGGGACGCTCCGTGATGAGGCCACTATTCCTCAGGCTGCGGGTAGTATCTGATTTGTCCATCAGCTCCTAAGCCACAGAGTCCCAGTGGGGGTAGGCGGAGCCGCCGGCGTTAACCTCAGTGATTGAGAACAGGCAAATTAGGAGGCCGCGAGGCCCCTGTGAGAACGAGGCCTTAGGCGACCGCCTAATTTGCCTAATTAGAGAGCCGCCTCTGCCGCTGTATATCATCTGTGATTTATTGTGAGTTTTGTGACACACCACCACCGTTTAGATCGGCCACTCACCAGATACTTCTTGTATAATAAGCCTTCGGTTCATTAATAGGGATAACCACTCCACCTTTTGTACTGCTCCACACCTGCTATGCCTGTGCTATGGTATTCCTCGTGCAAAATATATGGACAACGATCATTGCGCAGTGCGTTTAAAACTCGTTTATTATCATAAAAATACAAAGTGTACACTCACATTTAAAAGTGCCCTCGAGCCGGCACTAAGCTATTCCAGCAGTTAAGGATGTAAATAATTGCGCCAGCTCTCAGGTGGGGATGAAGCAGCCAACACAGCAATATGACCGTTGCAAGTGAAACTTAAAATAGAAAAGTGTGGCGCTAATAGATAATGAGACTCCTGTTGTTTGACAGGTAGATACAGTGGATTGAGGGAAAATCAAAATACCTTTAGTGTGATAAAATAAAGATATATAAAAATATATGTACTAAATGGTATACATACTACAGGTGGGAACACAGTGTGTGTTTAACCAACAAGGACACAGTGAAAAAAATAAAATGAAGAAAAAAGAGGGAGACAATCAAACATGCAGGGTAAAGCCAATAACGGTGCAAAATATCTAAAGAAGCTGAATATGTTAATCCACAGAACCAGACTTCAATGGAGGTGGCCGACAAATACAAGGACGTCAATATCTCTAGGGGAAAAAAAGGGGGCAAACATGGGGGTACGAAAAGCAGAAGCCTTAGGAGGCGAAACGCGTCGGGATCCATGACTACACCCCACCACTATCTACTGCGCCTGTTTTTTATAATTTTTATGCCGGTTTTTATTTATTTTGGGCCGAGTTTTTACCGCCCCCCGCTTGTAAAAATACTTTTTTCGGAGTATACTCCTCAAATAAAGTGCTTTTATGCTCCCTGCAAATCAAAGGATTTACACTATGTGGAGTTTTTTTTCCCCTTCTTTTTATTTACACATATGATGTTGCTCTGAGGAAATGGTGATCCTGTGACCGGAATCATATCCTGGGGACCCCAGACTCTAAATCGGTGCTTCCCATGAGGACTGCTGACAAGATGGTTTACAAGTTCTCCCACCAACCTCTATCCCACACCGTTTAACGGTATAGGCTCGTTTGACTCACCGCCACGGCCTGTGAGTCCACCGGATCTGGTAAGGGCATTCTTTTGCTTTCCTCTCTCTCCTGGTGGGAATTGTCCATTTGAGCCGAGATTTAGCCCATTGGTCGTGACCTTTCCTAATAATCCTCAGATCATTTCCTGAGAAGACAGCTTACATCCAGCTACCTGTAGGACTAAATGGGACTGTCCGATCTTGTCATCTAGAGACTTTTCGTACCCCCATGTTTGCCCCCTTTTTTTCCCCTAGAGATATTGACGTCCTTGTATTTGTCGGCCACCTCCATTGAAGTCTGGTTCTGTGGATTAACATATTCAGCTTCTTTAGATATTTTGCACCGTTATTGGCTTTACCCTGCATGTTTGATTGTCTCCCTCTTTTTTCTTCATTTTATTTTTTTCACTGTGTCCTTGTTGGTTAAACACACACTGTGTTCCCACCTGTAGTATGTATACCATTTAGTACATATATTTTTATATATCTTTATTTTATCACACTAAAGGTATTTTGATTTTCCCTCAATCCACTGTATCTACCTGTCAAACAACAGGAGTCTCATTATCTATTAGCGCCACACTTTTCTATTTTAAGTTAAGGATGGGTGTCTTTAGTAGCGTGGTCAGCCTGTGTACAATAAGGGTCACCCCCGCACCTGGCTTGCGCTTCACCCCTCGTTCCCGTTCGTTACGGACGTTCACAGCAGCCTCAGAGGCTGCTGGGAAATTTTTAATCGCGTGAGCGTGAAGGTCCGTAACGAACGGGAACGAGGGGTGAAGCGCAAGCCGGATGCGGGGGATGACCCTTATTGTACACAGGCTGACCACGCTACTAAAGACAGTAGCAGGCTGGTTGTCTACCGATCGAATTCTGTACAACCACTATCCCAAAAGAAATATAGGGGTTGGGAGCCTGGTCCCCAGCCAGGTCTCATCAAAAATAAAAAAAACTAGGAGGGAAAACGTTATGCAACGTCGCTTCGCCCTGTGGCCACTAGGGGCGCGCCAGCTGCTCGCCCCCTGGAGCCGATGTGAGTGCCCGGCGGTCGCGATCACCGCTGGGCTCCCGCGATCGCTGGTGACACACCAAGAACCTGGGATCTGTGTGTGTAAACACACAGTTTCCGATTCTCTGAGGGGAGAAGAGACTGATCGTCTGTTCATACTACGTATGAACAGCGATCTGTCGTCACCCCTAGACAGTCCCCTCCCCCCTTCAGTTAGAACACAGAGAGGGAACACACTTAACCCCTTGATCGCCCCCTAGTGGTTAACCCCTTCCCTGCCAGTGACATTTTTACAGTAATCAGTGCATTTGTATAGCACTGATCGCTGTATAAATGCCAATGGTCCCAAAAATGTGTCAAAAGTGTCCGTGTCTGCCATAATGTCGCAGCCCCAATAAAAATCGCAGATCGCCGCCATTACTAGTAAAAAAAAAAATGAACAATAAAAATGCCATAAATCTATCCCCTATTTTGTAGACGCTATAACTTTTGCGCAAACCAATCAATATACACTTATTGCGATTTTTTTTTACCAAAAATATGTAGAAGAATACATACCGGCCTAAACTGAGGAAAAAAATAGTTTTTTTATATATTTTTGGGGGATATTTATTATAGCAAAAAGTAAATTAAAAAAAAATGCGTTTTTTTCAAAATTGTCGCTCTTGTTTTGTTTATTGCGCAAAAAAATAAAAACTGCAGGGGTGATCAAATACCACCAAAAGAAAGCTCTATTTGTGGGGAAAAAAAAGGACATCAATTTTGCTTGGGTGCAACATCGCACGACCGCGCATTTGTCAGTTAAAGCGAGGCAGTGCCATATCGCAAAAAATGCTCTGGTCAGGTAGGGGGTAAAATCTTCCGGGGCTGAAGCGGTTAAATTGCAGATATTTTCCTGATGAAGCAGCTCAGTCCGCGACCAACTATCCCACTGTGATCTTCCCCGTCAGGGGAGTACTATCTTGGTGATACACATGGACCGTCACCTATTTTTTAAATCACCATTGATATTTTTTGTCATGTGTTGTGTATCAATAAACTTTTGTATTTTTTTACATGATTGTTTATATACCTGAATCTACCTTCATTGTATTGTACCGAGATAGTCCATTTGCCCCCTAGGTTTTTTTGGGTTTTTTTGTGAGACCTGGCTGGGGACCAGGGTCCCAACCCCTGTATTTCTAAAAAAAATTCTGGATGATGGTACAACTTCTAATTGATCTTATTCAGGGTTTTTTTTTCTCAGAGAATAGGTGCAGGAACTCCCCCCCCTTCTAAGTCACTCCTTGTCTCCACCCCCTACCCACCTCCAAGCACCATCCCTTGTCTCCACCCCCTACCCACCTCCGAGCACCATCCCTTGTCTCCACCCCCTACCCACCTCCAAGCACATCCCTTGTCTCCACCCCCTACCCACCTCCGAGCACCATCCCTTGTCTCCACCCCCTACCCACCTCCGAGCACCATCCCTTGTCTCCACCCCCTACCCACCTCCAAGCACCATCCCTTGTCTCCACCCCCTACCCACCTCCAAGCACCATCCCTTGTCTCCACCCCCTACCCACCTCCGAGCACCATCCCTTGTCTCCACCCCCTACCCACCTCCCAGTAGAGAACACAGAACCAAGTATCATTCTGTGGCGCTAAGAAATTTCTATAGAATTTGTTAGCAGCAAAATAGATCCCCTGCAGCCAGCAACAATAGTTCCCTCACACAACAATGCCCCCCCCCCGCAACAAAAGTCCACCCCAGCAACAATAGACCCCCCAGCAGCAACAACAGATTTCCCAGCAGCCAGCATCAATAGACCCTCCAGCAGCCAGCAACAATAGACATCTCTCTCAACAGTAGATTTCTCTCAGCAACAACGGACCCCCCAGAAATATAAAACCCCCTCCCAGCAACAATAGATCCTCCACCAGCAACAATAGACCCCCGCGCAAAAATAGAACCCCCACCAGCGTAGTCGCTATAGACTATAGATCCCCCTAGCGGCAATCATCAATAGACCCTCCAGCATAACCCCAGCACCCCTTGCCATTACATACATTTAGTGCTGGAGGTGCCGGAACTGCTTTCCTCCACGTTCCCCCTGAAAAAAAGCCCTGATCTTATTCATTCATCAATATTGTTTGTAGAGGATATCCATCATTTTCACTATCCCAAAAGATGAATTTCGACCCATGTATGGTCATCGTTGGCCCAACAGTGAAACCGACACCAACTGCAGGGAGATCAAAATAAAAGAATTGCAGAGGAGGGACAGCAGAGATAGGACTGTCCGGCAATCATCTATACAAACATTGTACACTATACACTTGCTGAGTTTAATAGTTATTCCCGCAGTGCTGCTAGCTGGTTGTGCTGAGATCTGTAGTCCTTCAGCAAGCAGATGAGAATATTTTTTGCATTGAGAAAGTTGTTGTCACCGCACGCTACAACGCTCCGCTGTCACTGGGGAAGCATGTAGCTGCTTGTTTGTGCTCTGCTGTGACCAGTCGAAGGTGAAGCTGGAATAAAAATGGATTCTAGATTGGCAGTAGGGAGTCGCTTTATTCAGCCCAGTCCAGCGGTGACACGGCACGCTTTGCAGGAGGCAAGCTAAAGTGTTTATTATAAAACCCAATGCTAATAGATGGAGTCTGGCAGAGGCTCCGGGCTTCTGGATTTTATTTAGAAGTGGAATTAAATGTCCAGGGATTGTTTAGAGGATTGTGGAAGAACGGGGGGAAAAAAAACTGCTCAGGCAGAATAACATTTTCTGTGCCTTGGCCAGATTAGTAATGAATGTATGATGGCGTCCGTATAGATTGATGGAAAAAAGACAATATTGAACCGAGCCTGAAATTTCCTCCACTTCCCCGAACTTAAATTACATTTTATGGAACAGCAGCCAGAGCCGTGACACTTTAATTTAACCTTTCCTGCAAGTCTACGCCTTTAAAAAGATGCCGAGATCCTCCTAGGACCATAATGTAAAGATAAAGAACTGCAAGGCGACCAAGGCTTACATATGGATGAAAATTCCGTATACATCCTGGATATAAAGGTCATCTGAAGAACTAATAGACCACATTGGGCAGTGGGGGTAGGAAAAATAAGGAATAACAAGGAGTTTGGACTTGGCCAGAGAGATTGAAGGGGAATCTATAATGGCTCCAGGCCAAGCTAGGGAATTACTATGCAAGAGAGCACTACGGGATTAGGGGGGTATGCTTATCCTAAATCAGTAGCAATGTGTGGATGAAAGGAGGAAGGCAAAAAGTATCACGGAGTTCATATTTGTTGAAACTGTTCCAGTTTGTCTTCTTGGAGAGCAGCAAGCTTTCCAAAAACATTGTTTGAGAGACTCTAATCTGAGCTTTTGCACACGACAAAGAATGTCAGGGCTCGGATCTTAACCTGCGAACTTTATTGTGTCTGGCAATGTCTCTTCTTGCTAGGCCACTTATAACTTTGGACAGCTCCCTGGACAATTTCTTCCCTGAACTTTTAAACCTTTGCTCCTCCCGTTAACTTCCTGTTAAAGCAATGGCTTTGCACTTCCTGTTTGCCAGATTATTGTGCTTCTCCAGCCAATATTTCGCTCTTGTGACTCCTGCTGCTGTCCTCCTGGTGGGGCAATTCTGAGGACTGCGACCTGGTATTAACCCATCTCCACCATCAGGAGCTCTGGTGAACACCGGTTAGTGCTTAGACTCCGCACCTCATGTTAGACCATGCCATCCTCCAGGGTCGACCGGCTTCTGAACTTCTCTAGCTGGTCAATGGTTGATTCGTTACTACTCTATAGTACTTCAGATTGGGACAAAGTAGGTGTTTTCAATAGGGTAGCAATTCTATGTTTAGCTGCTGTAAGGATATGGAGTTACTCCATGGAACTGATGGTTGAGGCAGGGATCAGGTTTTTATTCTTTTTTTACAGAGTTGAGCTTTGATGGATTGGCAACCTTGGGTTTTTCATACTGCTTTGTACACATGGGTCGAAAAAGATAGGCATATATGGTGTCCAATGGTGCATTGTGAGGGGCAACCTCTGAAACAAGTTGCAGGATAGGAGGGGGTTGCTTTAAATTTATAGAAAGGGACTAAGTACCATCATACCATCAGTTGTTTATAATTAGAACATTAGTCTAACTTTTTGATGCACTGGACCCAATTGTTTGCCATTTCTCATGGTCAAGGGCAGGGGTCTCCAAACTTTCTAAACAAAGGGCCAGTTTACTGTACTTCAGATTTTAAGGGAGCCAGACTAGGTAGCAGCAAATTGGGGGGAGAAATCGTCCTGGTGTCAGTGGGAGTAAACAATACATCTTTGATATTAGGGGAGGAATAGCGCCCCGTTGTTGGTGTTAGTGGTAGGAATTTTGCCCTATCCTTGGATTTTATAGCAGGAATAGTGTCCCATCATTGGTATCAGTGGGAGGAATAATGTCCCATTATTGGTGTCAGTGGGAGGAATAGTGACCCATCATTGGCATTAATGGAAGGAGGAGTACCACACTGTTGGTGTCAGTGGGAGAAATAGTGCCCCATCATTGATGTCAGTGGGCAGAATAGATTGCCATCGTTGGTGTCAGTTTGAAGAATAGTGCTCCATCATTGGTGTCAATGGGAGAAATAGTGCCCCATTGTCATTACCAGGAATTATGCCCCACTGTTGGTGTCAGTGGAAGGAATTGTGTCTTGTATCAGTGGGAGGAAAAGTAACCCAAGGGCCAGATAAAAGGAGAGCAATGGGCCACATCCAGCCCTTGGTCCGCAGTTTGAAGACCACTGGCCTAGTGAGTGATAGAAATCCTGTTTCCTTTTCTTGACGTAGAACTTAAAGGTGGACCACAAAGGTCCAGCTTTGACCAACGTAACTATGCATATGCCATACCTGGCTGATGCCCCTGGAAGCCGGAAATCAGTGATCTCTACTAGCTTCCAAGTCACACGCCAAGTGGCTGTCCTGCTGCATTGTGAGCACAGGTCATCGGTTGCTATGAGCACAGGTGCCATTCAAGAATTAACTTTGCATTTTCTGAATGAATGCAAAGTGTTTTTTGATTGGACATGGTGGAGAGTGTGACATTACTGCCCTGCCACTCTGCTTTGTCTAATTAGAGAACACTTTACATTTATTACGAAGATGCAAAGTATTCTTTGAACGGTGCCCGTGCCAAGTTGCTGGCCTCCTGTGGTCACAATGCAGCTGGGAAGCTAGAGGACATCACCGAAGATCATTGGTTCCCAGCTTCCAAAGGCATCAGCCAGATATGATATATAAATAGTTACATTGGTCCAAGCTGGACCAATGTAACTATGTATTAACATACAGATACCTGGAATTATTCTTCAGTTTGTAATGGTGGCTTGCAACCCGCACCCAGAGATATCCCTGTTAGTTCTGATTAGTTGGGCTTAACATAAATATAATGGGGGACAGTGGACAGCCTTGTCATGCACTCTTGGTTTCTAGAATCATGTCTGAACACCTTACACATTGTTTTATCAATATTTTATATCCATTTGGTTGCACTGACCCTTTTCAAGCAATCAGGGTGCACAGAGACTTGTATCAAAGCGGCAGAAAGTCTGTGAACGTCTGCGATTTCCGTTCTCATTTTCATACCATCCTGTGCCTATATCCTTTGTGCTTTATCTACTTTCCCGCACAGCATTGTTGGAATATGTTAAAAAGTAACAACAGCATTGAACGGACAATTTAAAAGGGAAAAAAAAAGTCTGTGATAGTTCCTCTTCATCTCCGGCTTTGAACATTTATTAACACTGATCCAGCCATTAAACCTCGCTCATCTTTTCATCGTTTTTCTTTAACGACACAGACAGGAACATATAGACGAGGAGCCCAGAGGGGCCGCACCGCAGATGCCCTGCGCTTCAATAGGGGACAAAACATCACTTTATAACATCTGATTAGGGTTTTCATAAATCTTTCATCCCGTTCCCTTGTTGGAAGGAGGACGTGTCTGCTTTGGTGATGTGCTGGCTGCTGATTTAGAGTATGCATGACAGATTCGAGAGGTATAGTTTCATGTATCGTTACTCCCTTACAGCCATGCTGTTCCTTGCTGGCGATGGCTCCCCCATTTCCATTATGACAAAGAGTGCTGCTTAGGCTGATCAATATTTCATTGCGTTTCTCATGTAAAAATAATATTCAGGAATTTCAGGATTCGGGCAGTGCTGCAATTATGTGAAATTTTATAAATAGGTTAAACGGTGTGTGTGTAATGCCGCGTACACACGAGCGGACATTACGGCGGACTTTGCCCGGCGGACTGGATTTCGTCGGACAATTCGATGTGTGTGGGCTCCAGCGGACTTTGTTTTCTCAAAAGTTCGACGGAATTAGATTTGAAACTTGTTTTAAATTTATCCGTTGAAATCGAGTCCGGTCGAAAAGTCCGCCGTCTGTATGCTAGTTCGACGGACAAAAAGCCACGCTAGGGCAGCTATTGGCTACTGGCTATGAGCTTCCTTGTTTTAGTCCGGTCGTACGTCATCACGTACGAATTCGACGGACTTTGGTGGATTGTGTGTAGGCAAGTCCGTTCATTCACAAAGTCCGTCGGAAAGTACGTCGAAAAGTCCGCCGGGCAAAGTCCGCCGTAATGTCCGCTCGTGTGTACGCGGCATTAGAGAGGACCTGTCTGGTGAATTCAGCAATAGCATGGTCCAGGTCAATATCCTTTTTATTATACCCTGTAAACACTAGGAGCCAAAGACCAACATTTCTTATTCATTTATCAGAGCTATGATTGAGAATGCAGCCTATCTATTCACTAGAGACCGGTGAGATCACTGAGAACACAGCCTATCTATGCATTAGAGACCGGTGACATCACTGAGAATGCAGCTTATCCATGCACTGGAGACCAGTGACATCACTAACAATGCAGCCTATCCATTCACTAGAGACCGGTGACATCACTAACAATGCAGCCTATCCATTCACTAGAGACCGGTGACATCACTAACAATGCAGCCTATCCATTCACTAGAGACTGGTGACATCACTAACAATGCAGCCTATTCATTCACTAGAGACCGGTGACATCACTAACAATGCAGCCTATTCATTCACTAGAGACCGGTGACATCACTAACAATGCAGCCTATCCATTCACTAGAGACCGGTGACATCACTAACAATGCAGCCTATCCATGCACTGTAGAGCAGGAACATTACTGAGAATGCAGCCTATCCATGCAATAGAGACCGATGACATCACTGAGATTGCAGCCTATCCATGCACTGGAGACTGGTGACATCACTGAGAATGCAGCCTATCCATGCACTGGAGACTGGTGACATCACTGAGAATGCAGCCTATCCATGCACTGGAGACTGGTGACATCACTGAGAATGCAGCCTATCCATGCACTGGAGACTGGTGACATCACTGAGAATGCAGCCTATCCATGCACTGGAGACTGGTGACATCACTGAGAATGCAGCCTATCCATTCACTAGAGACTGGTGACATCACTGAGAATGCAGCCTATCCATGCACTGGAGACTGGTGACATCACTGAGAATGCAGCCTATCCATGCACTGGAGACTGGTGACATCACTGAGAATGCAGCCTATCCATGCACTCGAGACCAGTGACATCTCTGAGAACGCAGCCTATCCATGCAACAGAGACCGATGACATCACTGAGAATGCAGCCTATCCATGTACTGGAGACCAGTGACATCACTAAGAATGCAGCCTAACCATGCACTAGAGCCCGGTGACAACGCTGAGATTGCAGCCTATACATTCACTAGAGACTGATGACATCACTGAGATTGCAGCCTATCCATGCACTGAAGACTGGTGACATCACTGAGAATGCAGTCTATCCATGCACTGGAGACTGGTGACATCACTGAGAATGCAGCCTATCCATGCACTGGAGACTGGTGACATCACTGAGAATGCAGCCTATCCATGCACTCGAGACCAGTGACATCTCTGAGAACGCAGCCTATCCATGCAACAGAGACCGATGACATCACTGAGAATGCAGCCTATCCATGTACTGGAGACCAGTGACATCACTAAGAATGCAGCCTAACCATGCACTAGAGCCCGGTGACAACGCTGAGATTGCAGCCTATACATTTACTAGAGACTGGTGACATCACTGAGATTGCAGCCTATCCATGCACTGAAGACTGGTGACATCACTGAGAATGCAGCCTATCCATGCACTGTAGAGCAGGAACATCACTGAGAATGCAGCCTATCCATGCACTGAAGACTGGTGACATCACTGAGAATGCAGCCTATCCATGCAATAGAGACCGATGACATCACTGAGATTGCAGCCTATCCATGCACTGGAGACTGGTGACATCACTGAGAATGCAGCCTATCCATGCACTGGAGACTGGTGACATCACTGAGAATGCAGCCTATCCATGCACTGGAGACTGGTGACATCACTGAGAATGCAGCCTATCCATGCACTGGAGACTGGTGACATCACTGAGAATGCAGCCTATCCATGCACTCGAGACCAGTGACATCTCTGAGAACGCAGCCTATCCATGCAACAGAGACCGATGACATCACTGAGAATGCAGCCTATCCATGTACTGGAGACCAGTGACATCACTAAGAATGCAGCCTAACCATGCACTAGAGCCCGGTGACAACGCTGAGATTGCAGCCTATACATTCACTAGAGACTGGTGACATCACTGAGAATGCAGCCTATCCATGCACTGTAGAGCAGGAACATCACTGAGAATGCAGCCTATCCATGCACTGAAGACTGGTGACATCACTGAGAATGCAGCCTATCCATGCAATGGAGATCGTGACATCACTGAGATTGCAGCCTATCCATTCACTAGAGACCGATGACATAATTGAGAATGCAGCCTATCCATGCACTGGAGATCGCTGACGTCACTGAGATTGCAGCCTATCAATGCATTAGAGACACCGGTGACATCACTGATAATGCAGCCTATCCATTCAAAAGATACTGGTAACACAAGCAGCTTAGAAGAATGATCCTGGGTTGACCCATCTGAATTTTCTCATGCTATAGCGAGCTGCAGCTTCCTTGTAATAGTCTCATGTGAAATATCTATTGAAGACTGTTGCAGCGCACACTAAGCCAACTAATCAATGTCTAATTAAGATGTACATCATGTACCCAATAAAACCAGATATTCTGTTCCATCAGAAGACAGTACATGGAGTTTAAGTGAGCCGCCTTCACACAGCAGCCGCTCCTCTAGGCCCGGAAAGCAGACGTGAGATTGGTGAATGCGTTGGGAGTCATAATGAACCCCAGCTCATTCCTTGACGTGAGTGTAATGGGGAGCGCTTTGTATGCGTGCGTGCGTGCTGGGATTTGCAAAATCACCTGTCTACGGACCCCACTGGGATAAGTGCAGCTTTAGAAACACTCACATTAGTGCATTACCATCCATTATACAGCAACGAGATGACACAGCGATCGCAGTCTGCAGTTATGGGTGACACCGTCCTAGAGAAGCCTACAAGTCCTCGGTTGACATCTTGTGACAAATGTATTTTTCTGTAGCAGCTGTCAAAGCTTGACTTTTCAATGCAGCGTCATTAAATCCAGTATGTTTTGTTTATCGTGTTCCATACATCACGAAAATTGCAGCATATGTACACTTGACATTAAAAACACAAAGCAGGCAGCAATAAGTGGGAACGTCGGTATCAGGAATAATCAATGTTGTTTTTGTCAGAAAGCATTGAGTACTTTACCCACCCCATTTACAATATCAGGATTTAAAGGTACAGTACAGTCAGAATGTTGCCTTTAAAACCGCTCCCATTCCGGGCCACTCCCTTCCTACATGTAAAAATCATCATTTTTTGCTAGAAAATTACTCAGAACCCCCAAACATTATATATTTTTTTTTTAGCAGACACCCTAGGGATTTAATTTTTTTTTCCACCTGTGTCCCATTGGAGGAAATCTTTGGAGGAAATCTCTCCAAAGTTAGGGAATCCCTGTTGTCACCCAAAGAAAGATTTCCCCTCTATTCCTGTTCTGGTGACAACCCAAAATGTTGGATTTTCTTTCAGATTTGGCGATAATGATAAACAGGACACATAGAGAGGGTGAATCTCCCTACTGTGGGCACAGACAGCAATAAAAATCTGACAGGGGTTATAATCCAAAACTAAAAAAAAAAAAAAAGTTTTACCTTTAGTTATACTTTAAAACCAGAACTCTGAGATAAGTAATTATTGTTTATAAACCTTTGTCATGTGTATTCTTCCTGAATCTCGGTGCTTTGTGTATTTCTTCCAGATCTGTGCAGTAATCCAGTGTGAGACTTCCTGTAATAAAGACCACTCACTGCTGTTCTCTCTCCTTGTGCAGGGGGACTGGTCTTGTCTCGGCCCCCTCCTGTGGTTTCCTGCCTGTAGTGGGTGGAGCCTGCTTGGCCCCTCCCACAGCTCTGCTCTTTCTCCTTGTGCAGGGTGACTGGTCTTGTCTCCGCCCCCCTCCTGTACCTTCCTGCCTGTAGTGGGTGGAGCCTGCTGGGCCCCTCCCACAGCTCTGCTCTTTCTCCTTGTGCAAGGTGACTGGTCTTGTCTCCGCCCCCTCTTGTAGTTTCCTGCCTGTAGTGGGTGGAGCCTGCTGGGCCCCTCCCACAGTTCTGCTCTCTCTCTGTGTGCAGGGTGACTGGTCTGGTCTCTGCCCCCTCCTGTAGTTTTCTGTAGTGGGTGGAGCCTGCTGGGCCCCTCCCACAGCTCTGCTCTCTCTCTCCTTGTGCAGGGTGACTGGTCTGATCTCCGCCCCCTCCTGTAGCTTTCTGTAGTGGGTGCTGCCTGCTGGGCCCCTCCCACATCTCTGCTCTCTGCACAGGCTATGTACAGCCCAGTGATGATGTCACTACTACTTTTACATGGTAATACCTGGTTTTGCAAACCATTTGGTGCACACAAAGTGGGTTTATATGCAATAGCCTTTGTAGCTATTGAGGAATACGCTTACATGTTCTTGTGCCCGGAGTTCAGCTTTAACTTTCTAGAAAGGTAATTCTCTTCGCCCTCACACATCTTCCAGCAGGATAAAAAGCGGACAGCTCCGTTCATATTGTGTGCGATGCTGATAAAAGTCCTCCAGTTTTAGGTGGCAGTTCATCTATGGAAGCAGAAACCCAATGGATCCACATTCTAATTAAAGGCAGACACCTGGCCTGGCACGGCCTCTCTTCCTTTCACACATGGGTCAGTGTGTGCCATCTTATTATCTGCCTGCAGCTCAGTGGCAGGGACCGAGCTCATCTGTACCTGGCAATCATTGTGCAGCTTCTTCTCTTCACAGAAATGCTCATAATTCAACAAAGACATCTAATTATATTTTTCCGCAATGTTACAGAAAGACGCCGCGCTTTATAGGAAAAAATAACGTGCAGGGATGGAGTGCACCCGGACTCTGGGCTTGAAGAAACTGCAGAAATGATACCTACATTTGTACTGTAGGTTTGCATGTAAGGCCGGGTTCACACCTACAGGTCTGACCAAGCAAGGGCGCATTTCTGCACGTTACCGCGCATCATTTGGACGGCGGCACATTAAAGTGACTGTAAAGCTTCGTATTTTTTATTTTTTTAAATTAACAAACATGTTTTACTTACCTCCTCTGTGCAGGGGTTTTCTACAGATCCCCCCCTCCCCCCCCCCCCCGCGGCACTCCTGGCTCCTTCTCTTCTCGAGTGCCCCCACAGACAGCTGCATTCCATGGGGGGCACTCTTGCAGGCACACTTCCGAGTTCTGCTGCTGCGTCCATTGACACAGACAGCAGGACTCGGCCCCCGCCCCCCCCCCCCCCCCCGAGTCACTGGATTTGATTGGCAGCAGTGGGAGCCAATGGCTCCCAAGACCCGAGATAGTGGTTGGAGCTGCTGGGCTTGTGCTCGTCTCGTGGAACGATCGGGTTTAGGTAAGTAAAAGGGGGGCTCTGGGGGGCTGCTGCAGAACAGGTTTTTCACCTTAATGCTGTCAGGGCAGGGCTCAGCCCTTCCTTCTCTGAGCTGGCCACTCAGCTGTCGGCTAATTGCCAGCTCTCATCTCTCTCCACAGTCAGTTACTCAGCTGCTGATAATCCTGCTCGTCAGTCCTGCCTACTTAAGCCGTCCAGTCCAGTGGATTTCTGCCTTCGCCTTGGTCAACATCACAAGAAACATCTCCTGCATTCCTGTTTAAAGACTTGCTTTGCTGACATCCCTTCCGGCTCCAGATCCTGATTGCTGTTCCACTACATTGATCCCTGACTTCTGGCTTGTCTGACTATTCGTTCCGGTTACTGAACTTTGGCTATGTTTTGACTACGTTTGTTCTTTTTACTTTTATTATTAAACAAGTGTGATTTAACTGTACTTCTGTCTCGGTCTGATTTCATGGTTTCTGACAAATGCATATAATGCATTAAGGTGAAAAACCGTGAGGGTTTACAACCCCCTTAATTTCAATGGGCTGCTCTATGCCTGAGAAACGCAGAAAAGAAATTTCCAAAAATGCGCTGCAAGATGCTTGAGAGTGTCGGTAACAATAAGTGTCAAATGGCAACTACGTTTCTCTGAGTGTTGAGAAAGCATGTGTTCCCGCCACGCAGCAATATTTTTTTCATTTTGGGTTTTATTTTTATAGTTGTATAACAACCAGGTGTTAATCTTGACTTAGTTTTAGTCATAGTCTTTTGACTAAAATGTCATTTTAGTTTTAGTCGCATTTTAGTCATCCGAATTGTTTTAGTTTTAGTCGTATTTTAGGCAACTAAAATCTCATACATTTTAACCGCTTCAGCCCCAGAAGAATTTACCCCCTTCCTGACCAGAGCACTTTTTGCGATTCGGCACTGCGTCACTTTAACAGACAATTGCGCGGTCGTGCAACGTTGCACCCCAAAAAAATTGACGTCCTTTTTTTCCCACAAATAGATCTTTCTTTTGGTGGTATTTGATCACCTCTGCGGTTTTTATTTTTTGCGCTAAAAACAAAAAAAAAGCGTCAAAACGCATTATTTTTTATTTTTTGCTATAATAAATATCCCCCAAAAATATATATAAACTATTTTTTTTTTTTGCTCAGTTTAGGCCGATATGTATTCTTCTACATATTTTTGGTAAAAAAAAAAAAAAAAAAAAAAAAAAAAATCGCAAAGCGCATATTGATTGGTTTGTGCAAAAGTTATAGTGTCTACAAAATAGGGGATAGTTTCATGGCATTTTTATTATTATTTTTTTTTTATTAGTAATGGCGGTGATCTGCGATTTTTATCTTGACTGCGACATTATGGCGGACACATTGATCACTTTTGACACTATTTTGGGACCATTGTCATTTATGCAGCGATCAGTGCTATAAAAATGCACTGATTACTGTGTAAATGACACTGGCAGGGAAGGGGTTAAACACTAGGGGGCGATCAAGGGGTTAAAGTGGATGTAAACCCCCCAATTTTTTTTTGTTTGTTTTTTTGATGTCATAATGTAGAGTATAAGATTTCCTATCATTTGAGCCCAGTCTTGCCACAAGGAGTCTCTGAGCAATCCTCTTTTATTGTTCAGTGAGAAAAATCTTGACCAACAGAGAAAAACTTTGTCAAATCCTCCCCCTTGCTGTGAGTGACAGGTGATTTACATATCTCGTGCTACAGCCTAAGACCCATGCAGTATTTTTTAATTCCCACCCCCACTCCTTTCTTCAGCAGCTCTGCAAGGATTGGCTGTTCCACACCTCAGCATGATTGGACACGCTGAAGTCATGTGGTTACTTTCCTGTCTTTTCACTGGATGTTAGAGATCATAGCAGAAGGAAGTTCAGTGTAAGAAATACACAGGAGAAAATGCATATTGAGAAGGGGAGTGTAGAGGTGGGCGGGGAGTCTACTGACATCACGACTCCACCCACCGAGCTCCAGACAACAGACCCGCTCACAGAATCTGCATTTTTTCGGGTCTCATAACAGACAGAGGGGAGACATTTGACAGGTAAAGACACATGCAGGAGGCATCTATATCCTTATAGATAACCACTATGGCAGTAGTTTAGAAAGGATGACATTGGGTTTACATCCACTTTAAGCGTGTCCTAGGGAGTGATTCTAACTGTGGGGGGGGGGGGGGCTACTACTCACATGACAGCGATCACTGCTCCCTGTCATCGGGAGCAGTGATCTCTGTCATGACACAAGGCAGAACGGGGAAATGCCTTGTTTACATAGGCACTTCCCCGTTCTGCGGCTCCATGACACGATCGCTGGGAGACCGGCGGACATCGAGTCCACCGGTCCCGCGGGCACGGTCACGCTGTACGCGGCAGGCGCGTGCGCCTGCGGTAGTGCGCCTGCTAGCCCAGCCAATTAAAAGGGACGTACAGGTACGCCCATTTGCCCACCGCTGCCATTGTGCCGACGTATATCGGCGTGCAGCGGTCGGCAAGTGGTTAATCAACTAGTATCCAATGTGTTTAGTTAAACTGTTAAACATTTCTCTAGAATTTCCAAACTCATTAAACTCCTGGAGTATAAAATTAATAAAGTTATTATTTCTGCCATTAAGGATTGAACATGCTACAGTCACAGATTTCGCCGTTGTGATATATAACGTCTTTATAAATAAATCCAAGTTTCATAAACAAACAAAAATATTACTTTTTGACAAACAGAAGTGCAACTTTAAAATAGAAAAAAACCCCAAAAAACTGTAAACTCTACTGGCTGTAATTGCACACATTGCCTGAATATATTACCAACATTAAATATCAAGAAAAAATATAAGAAAAGTATTTTTCTTAATTTTTTCTCTTTCAGCAGCTTTTGCCCCTTACTTATCCTTTTATGCGGTGGTGCAATACATGTTTAAACTTTAATGTGCTATTATTATAGGCTTTGGATGGAATTGTGTTACCGATTTTGGAAATGGCCAGCAGAGTATTGTTAATTTTGATGTCAATTTTCAATTTAGTCATAGTCTTTTGACTGAAATGCCCCATTTTAGTCATCTGGATTGTTTTAGTTTTAGTCGACCAAAATAGTGTTAATTTGGTCGACTATCAGTATTTTTTTGCTAGAAAATCACTTATAACCCCCAAACATTATATATATCATTTAGCAGAAACCCTAGGGAATAAACTGGTGATCGTTGCAATTTTTAGGTCACACGGTATTTGTGCAGCGGTTTTTCAAATGCAATTTTTGGGGAAAAAAAAACCACTTTAATGAATAAAAAAAAAAAAGAAAAAGAAAAAACACAATATATACCCCAATTTTTTTTTGTAAAATATGAAAGATGATGTTACGCCAAGTACATAGATACCTAACATGTCAGACTTTTTTTCGTGGAATGGCAACAAGCTATGCTACTTAAAAATTTCCATAGGCGATGCATTAAACATTTTTATAGGTTACCTGTTTAGAGTTACAGAGGAGGTCTAATGCTAGAATTATTGCTCCCAATCTAATGTTTGTGGCGATACCTCACATGTGTGGTGCGAACACCGTTTACATATGTGTGCGTGACTTACGTATGCGTTCGCTTCAGTGCATGAGCACAGCGGGAAGAGGGCACTTTACATTTTTTTCCTTATTTTATCTTTAAACTGTCCCTTTAATTTAATTTATTTTTTTTATGACTTTTATTCCTATTACAAGGAATGTAAAAGGAATAAGAGATGGCAGGTCCTCTTTATGGAGAGATCTGGGGTCAAAAAGACCCCAAATCTCTCCTTTACCTTTAAAAGCAAAATATTAAAAAAAAACTTTTTTAAATCTTTTCCTATATATCTATATCTTTATATATCTATATATCTATATATATATATATATATATATATATACATATATAGAGATATATGTATATGTATATATATATATATATATATATAGATATATATATATATAGATATATATGTATATATCTATATATATATATGTGTATATATATATATATATATATATATATATATATATATATATATATATATATATATATATATATATATATATATATATATATATATATATAAATGACTTCCGCCCTAGACCGGAAGTGACGTCATGAGGTTGTTCTGATCCTCCAAGGCCATAGAGGCTATCAGAGACAATCTGGTCTCTGTCCGCTTCCGTGACCAGCTGGCTGCAACCATCAAATAATTTCTCGGGCGCTCCAGTGAAAAAGGTAAGCTTGAGAAACACCGCTGAGTGGCATGTATAGGGGTACAGGGGGGCAATGACACTGCCCTGCATGGGCAAGGTGATGGTGTCCTCTTAACACATGAGTCCACATGTAATAGTTGCACCAAAAAGAGTGCCAAACAAATATCTCAGAGTCCAAAGAATTTCATTGATTTTAACAATGAAAAGAGGTCATTAAAATAATTCAACACGTTTCGAGGCCAAAAAAAATCTCCCTTCATCAAGGCTTTAACGTTGTGTCAAATGGACTCAGAGAAGAAAGCTCCTGAGCTCTTTACTAGTCTGTCGCCAACTCAGGGATGATGATTAATGAAACAATCGCTTGGTTAAGATTTACATTCCCAGGAAATGACTGTTCTGAGTCAATTTGACACAGTGTTAAAGCCCTAATGAAGGGGCATTATCAGGCACCTGAAACGCATTGGATGTTTTTAATTTCCCTATTGGCATTCATGGCATCAATAAAACCATTTGGTCTCTTGAGACATTTACTTAGTACTCCTACTGGCTTGAAGGATTTGTAAAATCTCATGGTTTTTCACCTTAATGAATAAGTTTCATGGTTTTGCACCTTAAGGTGAAAAACCGTCTGTACTTCAGCTGCCCCCCAGACCCCCCCCCCCCTTTTCTTACCTGAACCCGATCATTAAAGTAATGAGCACGAGCCCAGCGGCTCAAGCCACTGTCTCGAGCCCTCGTTGGATAGATTGATAGCAGCAGGTGCCATTGGCTCCCGCTGCTGTCAATCACATCCAGTGACATAGGAGCCGAGGGGCGGGGCCGAGTTCTGCTGTCTGTTTCAATGGACGCAGCAGCAGGACTCGTGAACGTGTCCACATGGGTGACCCCATGGAAAAGCGTCTCTCTGTGGGATCACCAGATGAAGAGGAGGAGCCAGGAGTGCTGCCGGGGGCGCCCCAGAAAAGAAGGATTGGAGCTGCTCTGTGCAAAACCCTTGTACAGAGCAGGCAAGTATGACATGTTTGTTATTAAAAAAAAACAAAAAAACCTTTACAATCACTTTAGCAACACATGGAAATCTTGAGTTGGGTGACCCCTATCTCAAGCGCCCCCCCCCCCCCCCCCCCCCTCTGCTTTATAAAAGATCTGCAAAATCTAAGCCAATAAGCTCATATGAAGTTTTGTTTTTAGTGTCTAAAGAACTCTGTCCAGCACTTTGATTTGACTTTTTCCTCAGACTTCTTTAATACATAAAGCATGATTCAGATGGTGAAAAAGTGAGAATAAAGAGCATGGGCGATCTGAGCAACTTTGATCATGAGTGGTTGGAGGGTTGCCTAGTTACAACTTTAAGTATAACTAAAGGCAAAACTTTTTTTTTTAGTCTTGGATAGAGTGGAGAGGGGTTAGAACCCCTGTCAGTCTTTATTGCTGTCTGTGCTCCCATTAACCACTTCAATACCGGGCACTTTCCCACCTTCCTGCCCAGGCCAATTTTCAGCTTTCAACGCTGTCACTTTTTAAATGACAATTGCGCGGTCATGCTACACTGTACCCAAACTAAATCTTTATCATTTTGTTCACACAAATAGAGCTTTCTTTTGGTGGTATTTGATCACCTCTGTGGTTTTTATTTTTTGCTAAACGAATAAAAAAAAATGAAAATTTTGAAAAAAAAAAAAGTTTTTGTTATAAAATTTTGTAAATAAGTAAGTTTTCTTCTTCACTGATGGGCACTTATAAGCTGCACTGATAGGCACTGATAAGGCGACACCAATGAGGTGGCACTGATGGGCACTGATAAGTGGCAATGATATGCGGCACTGATGGGCACTCATAGGTGGCACTGGTGGGCACTGATAGGCGACACTGAAAGGCTGCACTGATGGGTACTTATGGGTGGCACTGATAGACGGCACTGCAAGGCGGCACTGATGGGCATTGACGGGCACTGATAGATTTAACTGATAGGCATCACTGGTGGCACTGGCAGGCATTTTTCTTTAGCACTGGCAGCTGCCTGGGCACTGATTGGCATTTCCCTGGTGGTCTAGGGTGGCATACCTGGTGGTCCGGTGTGGTGGCCATCCCTGGTGGTCCTGGCGGCATCCTGGTTGTCCTGGGTGGGCATCCGAAGGGGGGCTGCACTGATAAACAATCAGCACAGACCCCCACTGTCAGGAGAGCAGCCCCAAGGACTTTCACACTGGAGCGGTGTGCTGGCGGGACGTTAAAAAAAGTCCTGCTAGCAGCATCTTCGGAGCGGTGAAGGAGCAGAGTGTATACAATGGGGCAATGGGACGGCGCGGCTATAACGCCGGCAAAGCGCCTCTGCAGAGGCGCTTTACGGTGGTTTTTAACCCTTTCTCGGCCGCTAGCGGGGGGTAAAACCGCCCCGCTAGCGGCCGCATACCGACGGTAAAGCGCCGCTTACAATAGCGGCGCTTTACCGCCGACGCCGCCCCTGCCCCAGTGTGAAAGGGCTTTTAGTTCTGGTGACCTGGGCGACCCCAAGGAATTTCCTTAATTTGCAGGGATTTCCTCCCACTTCCTGTTTGGCTATGGGACAGAAAGTGAAGGGAAATCTCCAAAATGGGACACAGATGGCAAAAACAAATCTGATAGGGGTTAGAACTTTCCAAAATTAAAAAAAAAGTTTTGCCTATAGTTCTACTTTAGGGGAGATTCTAACGAGGAGAGTGAGGACAACTGGCTTGAAAGAGGCCATCTACATCAAACTGGAACAACCATCCCTGAACAGGGATTGGGGTCTTCGACAACCCCGTCTTCCACGAACTATGATGTTTTAACATCTCTACCCTGGTGATTTGACAAATCACACCTTCAGACATGTGAATCGAATGATTGACACCTATGCAGACTTTTTGGCACCAAGGATGGGATAATGCAACTAGAACAGGGCGGTTCCCCAATTTTCACACCTCCCATCCTGTTCTTGGACAATCAACATCTGCCTGGACACATTCCATGGTGACTGAATTAAGGTGTCTGTGCTACCGGTGTGGATATAAATGCTGGGGTATCTTCCTGACACTCGTTAGAACTGAAAAAGTGAATTGGAGAGGCTGCAAAACGTCTTCAACATTGCAGAAAAAGTATAGTTCAATATAAGTAACTACTAGCTGCTACTATACCCTGACCTGGAGAAATTAGAACCTTCATAGACATGCAAACCCAGGAACAAAGATGTAATATATTGCAGCTCTATAGACACTCACTGGCCACTTTATTAGGTACACCTGTTCAATTGCTTGGCAACACAAATTGCTAATCAGCCAATCACATGGCAGCAACTCAATGCATTTAGGCATCTAGATGTGGTCAAGACGACTTGGTGAAGCTCAAACCGAGCATCAGAATGGGGAAGAAAGGGGATTTAAGTGACTTTGAACGTGGCATGGTTGTTGGTGCCAGACGGGCTGGTCTGAGTATTTCAGAAACTGCTGATCTGCTGGGATTTTCGCACACAACCATCTCTTAGGTTTACAGAGAATGGTCCAAAAAAGAGAAAATATCCAGTGAGTGGCAGTTGTGTGGAGGAAAATGCCTTGTTGATGTCAGAGGAGAATGGGCAGACGAGATGATAGAAAGGCAACAGTAACTCAAATAACCACTCGTTACAACCAAGGTATGCAGAATACCATCTCTGAACACACAACACATTGAACCTTGAAGCAGATGGGCTACAGCAGCAGAAGACCACACCAGGTGCCACTCCTGTCAGCTAAGAACAGGAAACTGAGGCTACAATTCTCACAGGATCACCAAAATTGGACAATAGAAAACTAGAAAAATGTTGCCTGGTCTGTTGAGTTTCGATTTCAGCTGCGACAGTCAGATGGTTGGGTCAGAATTTGGTGTAAACAACATGAAACCATGGATCCATCCTGCCTTGTATCACCGGTTCAGGCTGGTGGTGGTGGTGTAATGGTGTGGGAGGATATTTTCTTGGCACACTTTGGGCCCTTTAGTACCAATTGTGCATCATTTAAACACCACGGCCTCCCTGAGTATTGTTGTTGACCATGTCCATCCCTTTATGACTACAGTGTCCCCATCTTCTGATGGCTCCTTCCAGCAGGATAATGCACCATGTCACAAAGCTCCAATCATCTCACCACTGGACAATGAGGTCACTGTACTCCAATGGCCTCCACACTCACCAGATCTCATCCAATAGAGCTCCACACTCACCAGATCTCAATCCAATAGAGCTCCACACTCACCAGATCTCATCCAATAGAGCTCCACACTCACCAGATCTCAATCCAATAGAGCACCTTTGAGATGTGGTGAAATGAGAGATTCACATCATGGATGTGCAGCCGACAAATCTGCAGCGACTGCGTTATGCTATCAGGTCACTATGGACCAAAATCTCTGAGGAATGTTTCCAACACCTTGTTGAATCTATGCCATGAAGAATGAAGGCAAAAGGGGGTCCAACCCGATACTAGCAAGGTGTAGGTGTCCTATTAAAGTGGGCGGTGAGTGTATATTGCATGTAATGTAATATACTGCAGTCTTTAACTTTGGCGGCTTCTAAAGTCAGGCTCTTTTTTCTTTATTTGTACCTGGTGATCCTGGCAGTGACACACTTCCTGTCCTATGGTGACAATGCTCCTTCAGTGTACTGTATCTGTATAGCTATATCTCTCTCATAATGGCACCGTCTGTAGATCTAACATACCTCCCAACATTTTGAGATGGGAATGAGGGACACCTACTAGCAAATGTATGTAGGCATAGGACACGCCTCCTGCCCCACCCCCTTAAAGGAGAATTAACCCCAAAAAAGTTAATGAAATCCACAAGGGCTTTTTTGTACCACTACTATTCCTTTATATTGGCTTTTAAAATTTACAAATGCAGCAATTTTGAATTTGGATGAAAGGTTTAGCACTGGGAAACACTTTATGATAGATAAAAAGTGCATTTTATATACAACTTTATAGATCAGACCAAAATGAGGGACAAATGAGGGGGACAGAGGGACATTGCTCGAAATCAGGGACAGTCCCTCGAAATCAGGGACAGTCCCTTGAAATCAGGGACAGTCCCTCGAAATCAGGGACAGTTGGGAGCTATGGGTCTATAGAACAGGCAGTTATACCTGCAGAGACAGGATTCCCGTGGACTGTTGGAGGTTCCAGGCTGCACCCAGGAACAGATATTGGATACAGATAAAAGCAATTATATAGGAGCCCAAAGATCTGAAAAATAAACATTCCATTCTGTGGAAAAGCGGCATATTTATAGCATAACTCGTTCATATTTCAGAACGCTAAATGTCAGACAGGGTTAGTGGCTGGTCTGCCTTCTCAGATAGCCTCTGAAATTACTCTCTGGGACATGAACACCTCTGAACCCAATAAAAACTCTGTTTTCACATAACAGAGCATCCCTACTGCCAGGGAAAAAGAAATTAAGCTCAGCCCGGGAGATAATTACAGCCATATATCAGCTCTCACTTAAGTGTAGCTCTGTCACTGTCACATATCATAAGGGATAGGTCTGGATAGGAGACAGAGAGGACTTCTGAGGGTGCCTAGGTGAGGGCGAGCCAGTGAGTGATGAACAAGAGCTTGCAATTAGTTAATCAGCCATTAAAACTGTGAAATTTGGGCGGACTGCATGCCAACAAGTACTAAAGAACACACCACCATTGTGCTAGCTGTCACATAAACACTTGAAGCTAAACTCCAGGCAGATATAAAAGGCACACATTAATCTCAGACTGAGGGAGAGAGAACCCCTTAACGCGAACTGTTAGACAGGGTTGATTTGGTTTGTTGAAGGCTGGCTGGTAAGTAAGCTGGGAATTTTCGTTTGATGTTTTTCGACATGCGTCACCCTTCACGTGCTCCTTGCTGCAAAGGCCAGTGATAGGTTGGGGTGGTTGCCATATGTTTGTACTGTTGGCGATTTGGTAAGAGGACGCACTGGATATACGGTTGCCACCTTTTCTTCAAGCCAAACCCGAACACTTTAGCAGTGCATGGCGATTTTTTTTTAAGGGCAGATGCTGTGGACTCTGGTGCAAGGGTGTTTCTGCTCACCAAAGCTCCCACTTACTTTAAAGTTCCCAGTATTCCCCCTAAATCAGAGTTCCCAAAGCCCCCCCTTACATCAGAGTCCACAGAGCACCCCTTACATCTGTGTCCCCCTTACCTTTAGTGTACTCACTTGCTCAGAGGCAGGAGAGAGAGAGAGAGAGGGAAGGGAGGGAAGGGGAAGACTTCAGTCACAGACATTGGATGGTGAGCTGACTTGCCCGAGGACGGAGGCTCAGTCTTCGACACCTTCCATCCACAATGTATCTGCAGGCTGCTGACCTTCAAATTTCTAGCTTACCCATCCCTTTCCTGAGGCACAGAACGCAGGGGATTGGCGTGTGGGTGGGCAGACAGAGGGGTAAGGGTTAGAGGAGGAGGAGCAGATTGAGCCATCTCTCCTCTCCCGTCCATGTATGGGGGTGGGGCCCATGCACACACACCTATGTTCTTGGTTGTGGTACTCAGTTACTTGGGGAACTGCAGTCCATTCTGTATAATGTGTCTGGGTTTCAGGCGGTCTGAAACCCGGACACACGATTTAAAACCCGGACTGTCCAGGTCAATCCCAGACAGGTGGCAACCCTAACTGTATACCTTCGCTGCCATTGTGCTATAGCGGGGTGTCCAGTGCATCCCTATACTTTTAGGGAGGGGTGGACTCCCTCTAGGCATCTCTTCCCTTAATCTATCCATTATATATGTGCTCCAACTCAATAGACTCTGAGAATTATAGAGTTAGGTGTGCTGGGAATTTTTGTCTGTGGTTTTTTACACGTGTTGCCCTTCCATGTGCTTCTTGCTGCAAAGGCCAGTTCTAGTTTGGGGTGGTTGCCATTTGTTTCTACTGAGGGAGAGAGAATTAGCACAAGAGGTCAATTTGTTATGCTACAGTGCAATGAGCATGCAATTAGAAGGAGAAAACAGAGAGATGGGCAATTCTCCCATGGGCCAGTACTATTAAGATATGTTGGGCTGGTGTGGCCCTTGCTGTAAATACTTCAATACGAAGACACCAATCAGAGCAGGACCTACAGTCAGTGATGCATGATGGGCATTATATAGCTATCTGTTCTATATTCAGACCTAAGATCACAGCATCTTGCAGTGAGAACTGTTTCAGTAATGACTCTCTCAGACACTGAGATGTTGTCACCAAATGGCATCAACCACCAAAAAGAAGATAATGCTGGAAAACACAAAAAGGTGCTCTGAAAAGTTGGATTGGCTGAACGTTTTAAAAGAGAAGTGCAAGAATAATAAAAAACCTACATGCTCACCTAGGTGCAAGCAGCATCGGTCTGATGCTGTGTCTATTCCTTACTGCCTCTAAGACCAGGAACTGAGCGATCAAAGACTGCTGATCACTCAATTCTCTGTCTTCAGTGAGCTCACTGCTCCCTCCCTCCAGCGTTCATTGGAGCACTGGGCTGTGGAGGGGGCGGGAGTGGCTAGCTCAGGCTCTCAGCGGTGCGCAAGAGGCTGAGCCAGCTGCTGCTGGTCAGGCATCTGGGTGGATCCCGACATTAAAGTCAGGATCCCTGTAGGTCTGGACCGGCTGAGTGACATCAGCTGACAGCTGTAGAGCTTGGGTCTTACTTCTTTAAAAAAATCGCGAATCTCCGAAATTTGGAATTCCCACTTACCCATGTGGAAGTCCCACTGAAGTAATTGGAAATCCAAACCAAGCCCCAAAAAGCAGCAAAATGATACAAAATTATGCAGAACAGTTGGGAAAGCTCCATACAGCCCTGCCCTATAAGTTGATAAGGACACACAGCCTAAGCCACTTTACCAATCCTACCAGGGATAATAAAATGGATGGGCGGGTGCTGGTGGCTCTGGCAGTCAGGCTAAGGTGGCTCAGGGTACATGCGAAGTAATGAAGTAAAGGCAGAATAAGCCTTGTGAACAGTCTTTGGTTTCTTTCTCCAAGAAGCCTTTTGGAAATGGGAATTGCCATAAAACACTGAAATTTTGATGTGTATGTGGCCTCCTGAATCTGCAAAATTCTGTCTGAATTTAGCATCATCCTTTATTCAGGATCAACTTCAGTCAAGATTTCTTGAAGTGAAAGAACCCTAAAATAAATATCTGGTTTCAGAGAGCCCGTTAATAATTACTATATCTGCAGCTCATGGTACATTAGCGTGATTTTCACTGGGGGGGGAATGTTCCTGACATTTGCAGTCATTAGGGAAAATCCTGCCTTAAAAGATGACTGGTGTCAGAGGGAACCTATCTGAGAGGCAGGAATTGTTCATTGCTGAAGGAACATCTAGCAACCTCTGGAAGTACCCTGGTTGAGAAAGGCTGTCCTACTGTCTCTAAAGAAGCCTTTCTCAACCTTTTCAGCATAGAGGAAACCCTGAAAAACTTTTCCAGTCTTAGGGAACCCCTGCTAAAATTTCTACATCTACAACTCATGATACATTAGTATGATGGTCAGTGGGAAGAATGCTCCTTATGCCACGTACACACGAGCGGACTTTACGGCAGACTTTGCCCGGCGGACGGGATTTCGTCGGACAATTCGATCGCGTGCGGGCTCCAGCGGACTTTGTTTTCTCAAAAGTTGGACGGACTTAGATTTGAAACATGTTTCAAATCTATCCGACGGACTCGAGTCTGGTCGAAAAGTCCGCTCGTCTGTATGCTAGTTTCGACGGACAAAAAGCCACGCTAGGGCAGCTATTGGCTACTGGCTATGAACTTCCTTATTTTAGTCCGGTCGTACGTCATCACGTACGAATTCGATGGACTTTGGTTGATTGTGTGTAGGCAAGTCCGTTCATTCGGAAAGTCCATCGAAAAGTCCGCCGGGCAAAGTCTGCCGTAAAGTCCGCTCGTGTGTACGCGGCATTACACTTGTAGTCATTGGAAAGCATGTCAGTGGGAACTAATCTGAGAGGCAGAAATTGCTCATTTTTCCAAGGAACCCTTAGCAACCTTTGGAAGAACCCTAGGGTTCCATGGAACCCTGGTTAAAAAAAACCCTGGTCTAGAGTTTACAAGGAATGGGGTGAAAAACACAAAACAGCCAGTCAGTTCAGAAGACGAAAACACCTTGATAATTTAGGAGGTCAAATGAGAATGACCCCACCTATTCTAGTTGACTAGAAGTCCACATCTGCTCCAGTAACCGCTCTTTACAGCAGTGCTATGCAGTAGGTTGTCTGAACACACAACACAGCGAACCCAGAGGCACATTTTTAAATGACATGTAGGCTGTTTGGAAGACCTACCTTGTTCGATTGCACCAAATAAATCGGCCGATGAGGGTGAATATTCTATAGGTGTACTAGTAATTCATTTATAAGTGGTCCCATGATTCCTTAATATGACTTACCATCAGCGAGATGTCCACTGGGAAGAATGCCCCTTACATTGGTGGTCATAGGGAAGAATTCCTTATGAATATTGCTGTCAGTGGTTACTTATCTCAGAGGCAGAAACTGTTTTATTGCTCAAGGAACCCCTAGCAACCTTTGGAGGAACCCTAGCTGATAAACTATGCATGAAGACCCTGCTTTCATCTTGTCCACTCATCAATGAGGCACCATGGCAAACTTTGTGTAGTCAACATTTTTTTAGCCCCCAGAAATTTGTTCCTACCACCAAAGGGTTAGTTGGTTGTGTCCTGCCCCCAAGCCAAAGGTTCCCAGTAAGTGGTCCCATGATTCCTTAATATGACTTGCCATCAGCGAGATGTCCACTGGGAAGAAAGCCCCTTACATTGGTGGTCATAGGGAAGAATTCCTTATGCATGAAGACCGTGCTTTCATCTTGTCCACTCATCAATGAGGCACCGTGGCACACTTTGTGTAGTCCACATTTTTTTAGCCCCCAGAAATTTGTCCCTACCACCAAAGGGTTAGTTGGTTGTGTCCTGCCCCCAAGCCAAAGGTTGCCAGTAAGTGGTCCCATGATTCCTTAATAAGACTTGCCATCCGCGAGATGTCCACTGGGAAGAATGCCCCTTACATTGGTGGTCATAGGGAAGAATTCCTTATGAATATTGCTGTCAGTGGTTACTTATCTCAGAGGCAGAAACTGTTTTATTGCTCAAGGAACCCCTAGCAACCTTTGGAGGAACCCTAGCTGATAGACTATGCATGAAGACCGTGCTTTCATATTGTCCACTCATCAATGAAGCACCATGGCAAACTTTGTGTAGTCCACATTTTTTTAGCCCCCAGAAATTTGTCCCTACCACCAAAGGGTTAGTTGGTTGTGTCCTGCCCCCAAGCCAAAGGTTCCCAGTAAGTGGTCCCATGATTCCTTAATATGACTTGCCATCAGCGAGATGTCCACTGGGAAGAAAGCCCCTTACATTGGTGGTCATAGGGAAGAATTCCTTATGAATATTGCTGTCAGTGGTTACTTATCTCAGAGGCAGAAACTGTTTTATTGCTCAAGGAACCCCTAGCAACCTTTGGAGGAACCCTAGCTGATAGACTATGCATGAAGACCGTGCTTTCATATTGTCCACTCATCAATGAAGCACCATGGCAAACTTTGTGTAGTCCACATTTTTTTAGCCCCCAGAAATTTGTCCCTACCACCAAAGGGTTAGTTGGTTGTGTCCTGCCCCCAAGCCAAAGGTTCCCAGTAAGTGGTCCCATGATTCCTTAATATGACTTGCCATCAGCGAGATGTCCACTGGGAAGAAAGCCCCTTACATTGGTGGTCATAGGGAAGAATTCCTTATGCATGAAGACCGTGCTTTCATCTTGTCCACTCATCAATGAGGCACCATGGCACACTTTGTGTAGTCGACATTTTTTTAGCCCCCAGAAATTTGTCCCTACCACCAAAGGGTTAGTTGGCTGTGTCCTGCCCCCCAAGCCAAAGGTTCCCAGTCATCCCATTATAAGACTATTCCTTCTCTTTCAACATAAACGAGGATTATTCTCAAGGAAAGGAAACGAAGGAAAGAAGTCCTCTTCTTCAATAAGAAATATGTAGTGCAAGCACTTCATCTTAAAAATAGAGATTCAAAAAATAACGAGTGCACCATCCACAGAATAAAATCTTTTTTCTGCAGTAAGAAGAAAAGAAAAAAGACATAAGGAGATGGGTACAGCCAAGGAAAACAGAACAGAAAAAAGCCATTTCAAACAGAATATTTCTTGACCCCGAAAGCCGCGGAATTCTATTTCTGCCTAAACCCTGGCTGTTTCTCTTCGCTCGCTGTGACCGAATCTTCCTCATTTACCGGACAGCCAGCGGTGAACTCAATTTCTCTGATAAGAAACAGGCTGATTGAATGTCTCTCGAGGAGGCCAAATAAAGCCCCAAGAGTATTTCTCGAATTACATTTACGGCGCGAGGACGATGATTAAATTATTTGCAAACTTTGGCTGTCATAAACAGCAGCAACAAAAAAAAGAGCGAGAGGACCATTATGTGCTTTCTCGAGTGTTATTGTGTTGGGGTTCCTGTATAGAAACAGCTTTTCATACGTAGCACAATGCTTGAGTGGCTTCCTGGGGCTCCGGCTAAAGTGCCAGAGCTGAAGAAGGTCGCTGCAAAATAGGACAAAACAGAGCATTTAGCCCGCCGCCACCGAGGTGCGCCGCAACAAAGGCGCTGCCACAAAAGAAGACGGAACAGGAGCCGGGGAGATAAGACTATTAAGGCAAGAACTCATCAAAAGGAGCCCCGGCACCGCTCGCCGCTGTATATTATCGGAGGTATAACGCCGCAGATCCCGTCCAACTGATTTCATCTTGATCCGGGAAAGTACAGCGAGGGTGGGGGGGGGAATGAGCCTGACACCAGATATCAGACATTCATCCTCACCCAAATGCTCTCGGCGGGATTAAATGCCATTCCACCTAATATTATGATTTATACCCGCCGTCTCCCGTGCCCAGATCAAACTGCCGTAACTATAATTCATGGCGGGGAGGCGGCCGAGCAGTAATGCGGTTTGTCTGGCTTCAAATAAAAGGAGATTTGGGCCGTGCCTGACACATATGCGGGAAAGGGGACGGGGTAATTATATTTCGGGAATATTAATGTCAAAATATGATTTATAAACCCCCAGTTCCCACTGCACTCCTCCTGGGTTGAAGGCATTTCAAACTGTTGCTCCTCGTGCTCGTATTATTACAAGATGTGTGTACAATGTTTCTGTGCATGAACATGCGACTATACCAAAATGAACCCCCTCCACTTCCCTCAAGGGCCCTACTCCTATAACAGAAATAAACAGATATAATACATATAAATACCATATAAAAATAAGTCAATAAATAATAATAATAAAATTTTTTAACGTACAAATAAAAAGATATCATTAAAAATAAAGGAAAATAAAAGCGGTAGGCAAGCTCGACACTCCAGCTGTGGTGAAACTACAAATCCCATCATGCCTCTGCCTGTGACTGTCTGAGTCTTGCAATGCCTCATGGGACTTGTGGTTACACACCAGCTGGAGTGCCGAGGTTGCCTATCCCATCCTTATATTTGTCTAGTTTGCATTCATTGATGCTCCAACCTCCGACGGCACCAGGTCATATGATCAAAGGCTTTGGCATTTTTCACATGGTCTCAGCTGAACTGGGGGAATCCGGCAGAGTAGCTGGGGGACTGGTTGTGCTTGAATGTACTCCTTAAGCACTTGCTTACTGAGCACTTTCACCCCCTTTCTGCCCAGGCCAATTTTCACCTTTCAGTGCTGTCACACTTTGAATGACCATTGTGTCATCCAACGCTGTACCCATATGACATTTTTATCATTTTTTCACACAAATAGAGCTTTTTTTTATGGTATTTAATTACCACTGGGTTTTTTATTTTTTGCTAAATAAATTTAAAAAGATCGAAACTTGTGAAAAAAAAAAAAAAAAAAGGTTTTTATAGTTTGCTAAAAATTTTTGCAAACAGGTAATTTTTCTCTTTCACTGATGAGGCTGCACTGATGGGCACTGATGAGGCGGCACTGATGAGGCTGCACTGATGGGCACTGATGATGAGGCGGCACTGATGGGAACTGATGAGGCTGCACTGATGGGAACTGTTGAGGCTGCACTGATGAGGCGGCACTGATGGGAACTGATGAGGCTGCACTGATGGGCACTGATGAGGCGGCACTGATGGGCACTGATGAGGCGGCACTGATGGGCACTGATGAGGCTCCACTGATGGGCACTGATGAGGCTCCACTGATGGGCACTGATGAGATGGCACTGATGGGAACTGATGAGGCTGCACTGATGAGGCGGCACTGATGGGAACTGATGAGGCTGCACTGATGGGCACTGATGAGGCGGCACTGATGGCCACTGATGAGGCGGCACTGATGGCCACTGATGAGGCGGCACTGATGGGAACTGATGAGGCTGCACTGATGTGCACTGATGAGACGACACTGATGGGAACTGATGAGGCTGCACTGATGAGGCGGCACTGATGGGAACTGATGAGGCTGCACTGATGGGCACTGATGAGGCGGCACTAATGGGAACTGATGAGGCTGCACTGATGGGCACTGATGAGGCGGCACTGATGGGAACTGATGAGGCTGCACTGATGGGAACTGATGAGGCGGCACTGATGGGAACTGATGGGCACTGATGGGAACTGATGAGGCTGCACTGATGGGAAATGATGAGGCGGGACTGATGAGGCTGCACTGATGGGCACTGATGATGAGGCGGCACTGATGGGAACTGATGAGGCTGCACTGATGGGCATTGATGAGACGGCACTGATGGGAGCTGATGAGGCTGCACAGATGGGAGTTGATGAGGCTGCACTGATGGGAGCTGATGAGGCTGCACTGATGGGAGCTGATGAGGCTGCACTGATGGGAACTGATGAGGCTTTACTGATGGGCACTGATGAGGCGGCACTGATGAGGCTGCACTGATGCGCACTGATGGGCACTGATGGGGACTGATGAGGCTGCACTGATGGGCACTGATGAGACGGCACTGATGGGAACTGATGAGGCTGCACTGATGGGCACTGATGGGAACTGATGAGGCTGCACTGATGGGCACTGATGGGAACTGATGAGGCTGCACTGATGGGCACTGATGAGGCGACACTCATGGGAACTGATGAGGCTGCACTGATGGCCACTGATGAGGCGGCACTGATGGGAACTGATGAGGCTGCACTGATGGACACTGATGGGAACTGATTGACAGCACTGGTGGCCACTGTTGGGACTACACTGATAATCAGGATACTGATAATCAGTGCCCCGATTATTAGTGTAGATGTCCCTTTTACACAAGCCCATTATCGGCTCTCCTCACACTGTCAGCGTGATGAAAAGGAATGACAATGACCGGCTTGTATTTACATTGTGATCAGCTGTAATTGGCCCTTTACCCCGATATGTGATCAGCCATGTCCTAGTGACACAGCGATCACAGAGTGCGCTGCAGCGGGCGTGCGGCAGGCGCGATCATTGGACGACGTCATATGACACCCTGCCAGAACTAGCTGACTGCGCTGTAGCTGTCATTTGGCTATAGTGGGGTCGGCAAGTGGTTAAAGCACATGGCTGAATCCAGCCCCCCAGGCCTTTTAATGTGGCCCTCTCAGCCTGGGCTTTTTTTCGGTCGGAATATGGTGGAATGCCACCTCCGGCTCTTGCCCCCTGCTTCTCGCTCATTACTATTGCTTGTAAATCCTCTTGGTGGCTCGCAGCTTTTACAGGTCCCTGCCTGTCCTGCTTACACTCATGGCATGGACAGATGCTGACCTATGATCTCCCTGCAAATGATCTTACACTGCCGGGAGGTACTAGAGCCGGGCTGGGTAGGCGAAATGCGAGGAAGCTTTTGGGGGTGGGGGGAGAGATAAAGGCTGTAGAAGGCGATGTGTCTAGAGGTGGGGTATGGGGGAGAGTGGTGCAGAATTTAGAACCGAGGAGGAGGGGTGGAAGTGAGGTGTGGACAGCCTGTGAAGGAGAGCTGAACCCTGCACCCCTAAACTCTGCACTCTGTATGAAGTGCGATCCTCAGCCCTGCACTCTGTACATAGCGCACCCCTAAACTCTGCACTCTGTATGAAGTGCGATCCTCAGCCCTGCACTCTGTACATAGCGCACCCCTGAACTCTGCACTCTGTATGAAGTGCAATCCTCAGCCCTGCACTCTGTACAT